>JAVTVY010025475.1:0-114469 GCA_036873755.1 Hanleya hanleyi
GCCCATCTTAATATGAGCAGGATTTCAACTGGGGGTGGGGATTTCCAAGAGTTCAGTTCGTGTTCGAGTCCTAATGCCTACTGTACTTCGTAGGTCCTGTGACGTTAGTCACACTGCTCATGTTTGAATGTTAAAATTCAATTTAATTCGGTTTTTCAAACGGCCAATATTGATTCTCTGTACGCGACAAGATTTTTTTTTCAAAGAACCAAATACATTCTATCGTCGCAAATAGAGAACCAATTCAGATTTTTGAAGAAAAAACAACGAAGTAAAAAACTCCTGTGCTGATAGGAAAGAACGTCGTCCATCAGTTGTGAGTTGCAAACGGCTTTTGACTAATTAATGATATTCAAGAACATGTCTTATATGTTGTCATTATATATATATCAAATATTCCTACGAAGTAGGCGCTCATTTGCAAATTGTCTGGTAATGAGTGAGTGAGTGAGTGAGTGAGTCCATCATAATCCTTTCGTCGGCAAAATAAGGAGAACCGTTGACATTAGAACCTTGATTTTTGGCATGAAGGTGCATTAGGGGACTGTTACCAGCAAGTTCTGAGCTGACGTACTTTTGATGAACGTTTCTGGTGATTTTTCATGAAAATCACTGCTGATTCTGACTTGGGCAGTGCCCATCTTAATATAGGCAGGACTGGGGGCGGGGGATTTCCAGGAGTTCAGTGTAGTATAGAAAACACGGGAAACCTCCCCTTTTGCCGGGGGAGGTAACTCTTGCATCCGACAGGGGGCGGCACCAGCTCAAGGTTATGGATTGCATCAGCATTGGCTGGATGCCAACATGTTTGTCCCCACCGGGTAAAATTTAAGGGGGTACTTGGTCGATGGGGCGGAAAACTACCTCCAACACAGAAAAGTTCCAATGGGGAAGTAACTCTTGATGAACTTTTGTGATTTTTGTCAAATGCCTGGTTATCTTCCCTGATTCGAACATTTGCATATTAAATCTATACAGGAAAATGCCTGTATGGGGTATGGATGGTCCGATTGGGTCGTATGAGGTATCAATGTAAAGGATTCGTTAAGGGGCATCTGATGGGCTGGGTGTGGGGTTGAAATAGCGTCATTCTGCGCATGCGCGGTGGACCAAGGGTATGGAAATAGACGTTTTGTGGGTCTAGGGGAGCCACTAATGGCCTGATGGAGTCGTATGAGGTATCCATGTGAAGCATTCGTAAAGGGGCATCCGACGGGTGGGTGACGGGTTGGAATATCGGCATTCTGCGCATGCGCGGTGGACCAAGGGTATGGAAATAGACGTGTTGGGGTCTAGTGGAGCCACTAATGATCCAATTGGGTCATATGAGGTATCAATGTGAAGCATTCGTAAAGGGGCATCCGACGGGTGGGTGCGGGGATGGAATATCGACATTCTGCGCATGCGCAGTAGACCAAGGGTATGGAAATAGACGTTTTGGGATTTAGGGGCACCACTAATGGGCCGATTGGGTCGAGTGAGGTATCAATGTGAAGCCTATATGAGGAGGCATCCGCCTGGACTAGTGTCTCGGCCGTTGTCACCATTCTGCGCATGCGCAGACAGGGAATTGTGGAAAAAGGGTATGGAGATAGACGTTTTGGGATCTAGGTAAGCCCCTATTGGTCCGATGGGCTCAAGTGAGGTATCAATGTGAAGCCTATGTGAGGGGGCCTAGACAGTGAATTGTGGAAAAAGTGTATGGAAATAGACGTTTTGGAGTCTAGGTGGGCCACTATTGGCTCTATGGAGTCGTATGAGGTATCCATGTGAAACATTCGGGGAGGCGCATCGGACGGAGTGGGTGAGATGTGGAAGTGACGTCATTCTGCGCATGCGCAGTAGACCAAGTGTATGGTAATAGACGTGTTGGGATCTAGGGGAGCCCCTAGTTGGCCGATTGGGTCGAATGAGGTATCCATGTGAAGCCTATATGA
Source organism: Hanleya hanleyi (assembly GCA_036873755.1). NCBI lineage: Eukaryota > Metazoa > Mollusca > Polyplacophora > Lepidopleurida > Hanleyidae > Hanleya > Hanleya hanleyi. The sequence continues at coordinate 1,938 of JAVTVY010025475.1, forward strand.
GGGAGCATCCGCTTGGACTAGCGTCTCGGCCGTTGTCAACATTCTGCGCATGCGAAGACAGGGAATTGTAGGAGAAAGGTATGGAAATAGACGTTTTCGGGGCTAGGTGGGCCACTATTGGTCCGATTGGGTCGAGTGAGGAAATAAAGTGAAGCATTCGTGATGGGGCATCCAGTCATGGGTGGGTGCATGTAAAATTAGGATTTTGTCCGAAAGTATAAAAAGCGGAACTCGGATTTTACCCCTAAAATAGAGGAAACCATCTATCAACCCTATCCCAATCTCGGAGCTCCGAGTTCCAAGAGCTCCGGAACTCCGAGGTCCAAGAGCTCCGGAGCTCCGAGTTCTCTTGTAGCAACGCCCGACAACGCCAAGCTCAACGCTTCAACGCCCTGTTGAAGTAGCTCAAAAGCTCTGATTTTTCTAGACACTAATTCATTGGAAACGCCGTGACGCCCGTCAACGTTCGTCGGTACGCCCTAACATAACGCCTTGACGCCATCATGATGTAGATAGATGAGAGAACAACAACAACAACAAGTTTTTTTTATATAGTTTATTTTCCCCTCCATCATAACATACCCACGCTGGGGGAGCCGCGTTGGGTATGTTTACAATTCAAGAAATCTCTTGTCCAACCAGAGGCCGCCATTTGTATCAGTCATATTCGTTCTTGCCCGTTAGATGTATTCTCGGCTGTCCAATCAGAAGTCGCCGTTTCAGGAAGTTCCATCTTTGCTCGGTGTGACCTAATATGATTTTTACTCATTCATTCATCTGACTGTACATCTGTTACAAGTCTCTCTTTCGAGATAATCGCGGCCATATTTTTCCATACAAGGAAAAAACGGCCTTTGATGGCAAGCTCTCACTTCGCCCACTGGAAAAACTCCTCTCTCCTCATGCAAAGATCACACCCGGCCAAGGGTACACCTTCAAGGCAGGTCAGGCATCGCCCGCGATGGTAGCGGAGATCCCCGGGCTCTCCCCTGGTTGAACTGTAACCCACACTGAAGAAATCATCTATCATTTCCATAGTTATGGGTTGGTATCTTTTGGTAACTCTTTTGGGGAGTCGAACGGGAACCGGCACCTTTTCGTCAATCTTCAACGATTGCTCGTCTGCCTTGAAATTGGCTGGCTTCTCCATTTGATCGGGTCTGGTAAAGGTTGTGAGAATGTACACCTAACAAGCGTGTTTCCGTGTTTATAGTTAGAGATGGGTAGGTTTAAAATTCAAGAAGACTCTTGCCCAATCAGAGGCCGTCCTTTGTATCAGTCATATTCGTTCTTGCCCGTTAGATATTCTCGGTTGTCCAATCAGAAGTCGCCGATTCAGAAAGTTCCATCCTTTTGTTCTAGTCCTCCTCAGGCAGGCCTGGATATTCGTCGGGCAGCATGTCCTGAAACAGTTGTTTGCGCATTCTGATCGCATTTTCCAGGGCCTTGGTGGATGGTAGCCCCATATTCTCTTCCAAGTGACGCTTGGTCTTCATGATGGACCTGTGTTTGGGGCCGCCTTTCATTTCAAGAGGCAGCAGGCTATACCGTTTATAGATGGCCATGGCTGTTTTCCTGATGCAGGGCCGCATTTCGGTGTACGCCTGTTGTAAGTTATCCTGTCCGTCGTCTTCGATTACCACAGCATAACTACGAATAGCTTCATCCACAATGCGATCCCAGAAGGTAGGTTCTGTCTCACTTTCCTGGGATGTAGGCTGACTGTCTGAGGTCAAGCTCTCTGTATCAGTAGATAGACTATCAGCAATCTCGGTTTCGGTATCAGTCGATACACTGTCATCCGCTTCCTCAGTGGGCTCCTCGGAGTCTGGATGGAAAGTCTTCTGGTGTCGCATCATATCGTAATGTCTGGTGAACGTGCGTTCGCACTCAAAGCAAGTATAAGCCATGTCGACGGTTGAGCGTGTTTTAGCAATACACTTCATTTTATAGACGCCCGTCAACGCTTAGCTTAACGCTTCAGCGCCTTCGAGGATGTAGGGAAGGGCAATGAAAGGGCTCCTGGACACTGGAATCAGTCACCATCTGCTCTTCAATTCGGGGCGAGGGATCGACCTCCATGGGTTCTTCCATTCGAGGATGCATTCCCATGGGAACTGAAATATCCGGTCTGGAGAGTGGCGAGCGTGATCCGTGTATGACACTATGGTGACGTTTCAATTGACTGGGATGCTTAAAGACTATATCACACTCTGCACATGTGTGAGTGGGTACTTCGTGGCATGCACGTGTGTGACAACGTAAACTGTCCAGGCGATGAAAGGGCTTCCAGCAAGTCGTACACGTGAACATTGTTGTAGAGTGTCTGCTGAGTGAAACGTCGACTGTGCGTGGTTTGTGAATGCACTTGCTTTTATAACGCCAGTCAACGCCTAGCTTAACGCTTCAACGCCCTGGTGAACTAGCTCACAAGCTCTCATTTTTCTAGACACCAATACATCGAAATGCGATGACGCCCGCCAATGTCCGTCATAACGCCTTAACGCCCGTCTCCATACCTGTCTCAACACGTTACGCCATGCCCATCATCATTGGACGTTGATGTTGGAGGCTGAAGAAGATAATTTCCCGTCTCCAGTTGGGTCTCCATAAAGGTTTGAAATGCCTCATGCAGGGTCAGCAGATTCTGGGCACGGGTAGTTGTGTTGGTATCCTCATTGGATATTATCTGTTTCTTATGCAGCAGAAGACATACCCGTGTCACCCATTGGATGTCATCTATGAGCGTGATAAGGTGACAACGCATACGTTGGTCATTGATTCCACCTTGAGCAATAATAGCATCGACATTGGCTTGACGTAACGCTTCGGCTAGAATATACTCGTTGTCGGGTTCAAACAAGTTGGACTCTGCAGTGGTCATGGTGAAATGAGGGGACTGGTGCCGTGTGGTCTATTTATAGTGAGACGCTTTTGGTCTTAATGATGCGTTCGAACAAATGTTTCTTTTGTGCTATTGCCGTGACACACGCCGCTTTCCAGTTCATGCCCGAGGTTTTCAACATCGACGCTGTTCTGTCGATTTCCATATGGACCGAGTCCTTGTCCAACAATTTCATATGGGTCAAGAGGTCGCCATACTGCTGACGTAAAGCCCGTCGTAGTCTGGGTGCCAAAGTATTATGGGCTAACATTGCGGCTTCCTCTTTCGAATACCCTTTGCGGTGAAACTTGTTTCCTGTGGCCTCCAACATCTCCCCCAGCTCGGCGTCCATTCTTTCTGTGAACAAATCCTTCCATAGCCTCGAGTTCACAATATGTTCATTCCCTTGTACGGGTACGGGTTGGTCTTTCACGGTTGGGTGGTATTCGGGGACTAATGGTATGAAGGGGACCTGTTGTACGGGAGCGGGTTGCTGTTTTTCCAGGAGTGGACTCGGTGGATGGTGTAGAGGCTGCGGTGATGCCTCACCGGGTAACAGGTGGGTCGTCAGCCGACGATCTTCGGGGGTATGGGCTTTTAAATCTACGAACAGGTAGCTGTACGGACGATTTGTCGCTCCTTGAAACGCCCGCATGAAATGGTCAATGTTCTGAGGATAAATTCGACTACCAAACACACGGATTTGAACTCTGTCGATGGGGTTGGAGAACAACACAAAGTATTGGCAGTTCAAGGCAATATCCCTGGACGCCTTCCCTTGAGGAAAGAGATTCTGAATCAAATAGATGACGGACAGATTGCGATGATGGGACCCTTTGGTGAATAGGTCGGCGACTTTCGAATTGTCCTTGGCCGCACTCATCAGATCATCGAGCACTACCACGTTGGCCTGCTCGGAATCGAAGTAATAGTGTTCGTCTATGTCGTGAGGAATTCCTGGGACGAAGCTCACATTCTGTAATCGCGTAGTTTCGTAGGCGGGCTGCCACTGGCTATAACACCAAACAACACGTGTCGGAGCTGGTGTTGCCACACCTTCCTCTAAGAACTTCATCACCCAGGACGTCTTTCCACACCCCGTAGGGCTGCTCACCGTCATCGTATAAGGATGTTCTAATACTGCCGTGTGTGACGTAGGTGTTGATCGTTCTTCTCGCGTGCTTTGAATTTGCGCGTTATCGGGACTCCGTTCCTTGAGATGGCTTCGCTGTATACGATTATTATGTGTGGAAAGCAAATGTCTACGTAGATTGAATGGCGTGGAAAATGACTTCGAACACAAGTGACAAGCGTAAACCATGGCTCTCATCTCCACGGACACCAGGCGTATAATGAAGCTTTCACAGATGCATGTGTGTTTATATGCAAGAGCTCAGAGCTCGCGGATTTCAACGCCCGGTGGTGGTGGTAGCTCCCGTGGGGTGGAGCTCTTGGAACTCGGAGCTCCGAGATTGGGATAGGGTTGATAGGTGATTTCCTCTATTTTAGGGGTAAAGTCCGTGTTCCGCTTTTTATATTTTCGGACAAAATCCTAATGTTACATGCACCCACCCATGACTGGATGCCCCATCACGAATACTTCACTTTGATACCTCACTCGACCCAATCGGACCAATAGTGGCCCACCTAGCCCCGAAAACGTCTATTTCCATACCTTTCTCCTACAATTCCCTCTCTGCGCATGCGCAGAATGTTGACAACGGCCGAGACGCTAGTTCAGGCGGATGCTCCCTCATATAGGCTTCACATTGATACCTCACTTGACCCCATCGGACCAATAGGGGCTTACCTAGATCCCAAAACGTCTATCTCCATACCCTTTTCCCACAATTCCCTGTCTGCGCATACGCAGAATGGTGACAACGGCCGAGACACTAGTCCAGGCGGATGCCCCCTCATATAGGCTTCACATTGATACCTCACTCGACACAATCGGCCCATTAGTGGCACCCCTAGATCCCAAAACGTCTATTTCCATACCCTTGGTCTACTGCGCATGCGCAGAATGCCGATATTCCAACCCCACACCCACCCGTCGGATGCCCCTTTACGAATGCTTCACATTGATACCTCATATGACCCAATTGGATCATTAGTGGCTCCACTAGACCCCAAAACGTCTATTTCCATACCCTTGGTCCACCGCGCATGCGCAGAATGCCGATATTCTAACCCCGCATCCACCCGTCGGATGCCCCTTTACGAATGCTTCACATGGATACCTCAAATGACCCAATTGGACGATTAGTGGCTCCCCTAGACCCCAAAACGTCTATTTCCATACCCTTGGTCCACCGCGCATGCGCAGAATGACGCTATTTCAACCCCACACCCAGCCCATCAGATGCCCCTTAACGAATCCTTTGCATTGATACCTCATACGACCCCATCGGACCATCCATACCCCATACAGGCATTTTCCTGTATAGATTTAATATGCAAACGTTCGAATCAGGCATTTGACAAAAATCACAAAAGTGCATCAAGAGTTACCTCCCCATTGGAACTCTTCTGTGTTGGAGGTAGTTTTCCTCCCCATCGACCAAGTACCCCCTTAAATTTTTCCCGGTGGGGAAAAAATGTTGGCATGCAGCCAATGCTGATGCAATCCATAACCTTGAGTTGGTGGCGCCCCCTGTCGGATGCAAGAGTTACCTCCCCCGGCAAAAGGGGAGGTTTTCCGTGTTTTCTATACTACAGTTCAGTTCGCGTTGGAGTCCTATGCCTACCCTATGCCTTCTGCGACGTTAGTCACACTACCATGTGACTTATATGCCCGCATATAGCCGGTTCCTTTATCCGCTATATTATAATAATTCACGCCAGGCTAAAGGAATTAAATATGTTGGTATATTAGCCTCGCTATGCAGATTGAACATGGCATGAATGTCTACCATTTCTGCTCGTATGCTGATACGATGTCTCCCTTTGGCGACGTTGTACACGGGGTAATTACACAGAGAATATGTGAAAACATCTTCACATCGGTATCGGCGTCACACCAAGTATTCCCATACAGCGGGTACCTTCAGGCTAGTGAATAATATATTACGCCGAATGGACTGAGACTATTTTTGTTTTGCTCTAAAATCGCAACGATAGTGTGCCGTTTTGTAGGACAATTTTAACAGCAGTTTATGGCTAGTGATGTCATCAAAAGGAATGTCAAAAAACAAAGCGATGGAGCGATAGAGCGATGGAGCGATAGAGCGATAGAGCGATGACGATAGAGCGATAGAGCGATGGCGATAGAGCGATGGCGATAGAGCGATAGAGCGATAGAGCGATGGCGATAGAGCGATAGAGCTATGGCGATAGAGCGATAGAGCGAAAGAGCGATGGCGATAGAGCGATAGAGCGAAAGAGCGATGGCGATAGAGCGATAGAGCGATGGCGATAGAGCGATAGAGCGAAGTACATGACTGCGCATGTCTTATAATCATGCATATTCATACGGTGATAATCGTACCTCCAACACAAGAGAGCTCGCCGTTAAACTCTAGTTATTATCAGGCGGATTCATGAATACAATAGGGGCCAGCGGCATACCACAAAGATTACACAGATAACACAGAGAGATAGACCGATAAGTTTTATTGTATATGGGCTAAAATAATAAACATTGGCTAAAAGATCGACATAAGAATCTAATAAATAAAGCAGTGATATTCGCTGTCTGGTGAACATATACATCTGGAACATTTGAAATCAAGTTTTGTAATTAATGCTGATCAACGCTTGTAAAAAAGTCAACGTAGAATCGAAATAGAAGAGGTCACTCTCCCCCCCCCCCTAAAATATTGGTGATCTGATTTACCCATAGTCTCGTAATTTTTCGTCAAATTCAACTTCTAACTCCTCTGAAAGAAAAGACCAATTCGTCCGTCGATGCGTAAGTTGAATTATTTGAAGTTGTGGGTGCCGAACGCGGCCATTTCCGCGTTTTTATCGAAAAAGAAAGGCGGATGTCATATGAAACTGATAATTCATTAAGATTGTGCTGATCGTGGCTGGACTTAACACTAAATCGCATAGAACAAACATTGATTTTTTTTTTATTTTATTTGGTTTTGTTAGGTATTGTTATTGTACATACAATATTTTATTGTACTAAACAAAAATGGTTGTATTTGTAATCAGAAACTCATGTTATACAACAAACAGATACATCGCCATTACACCTCGATTTATCTACGCAAACAACATCATAAGAGTCTAAACAGTAAATGGAGCGATGACCAATGCTGGTAAAACAAGCGTCATTCGCAGTTCTTATACTGAAAATATTTATCGGTTTCGTTCGCACATTTAAAGCGGTTTGAACACTTTTCAACCAAGGGATTTTTAACTACTTTCACTTTGTATATAGAAAATTTAATAATAGAAATACAGTAGTTGAGTGGCTGATTTCTGGGTTGTAAAAGACCAAGAAAATATAATTGGAACACCCGCCGAAGCGAACCAATTTTCCAGTAAACTCCGCCAAGGGTAGATATGTTCACATTCCCAAAAGAGATGAATAATAGTCTCTGGAACTTTGCTACAAAATGTACATACGTTAGATATATTAAGTTAAAGTTTATGTGCAAAAATGTTGGTAGTCAATATTCGGTTAATAATTCTGTATCGAAACCATTTATATTTCACATCTCTTTCTTACATTATTATTCCATATATACCACTCCGAATCACTATAATTTTTTTCAAGAACTGTTTAGTACAGTAAATCTAAAGGTTAAGAGATTTTCTATGTAACATTTTACAGTCTTTTTTTTACACTTCATGCCCGAGGTTTTCAACATCGACGCTGTTCTGTCGATTTCCATATGGACCGAGTCCTTGTCCAACAATTTCATATGGGTCAAGAGGTCGCCATACTGCTGACGTAAAGCCCGTCGTAGTCTGGGTGCCAAAGTATTATGGGCTAACATTACGGCTTCCTCTTTCGAATACCCTTTGCGGTGAAACTTGTTTCCTGTGGCCTCCAACATCTCCCCCAGCTCGGCGTCCATTCTTTCTGTGAACAAATCCTTCCATAGCCTCGAGTTCACATTATGTTCATTCCCTTGTACGGGTACGGGTTGGTCTTTCACGGTTGGGTGGTATTCGGGGACTAATGGTATGAAGGGGACCTGTTGTACGGGAGCGGGTTGCTGTTTTTCCAGGAGTGGACTCGGTGGATGGTGTAGAGGCTGCGGTGATGCCTCACCGGGTAACAGGTGGGTCGTCAGCCGACGATCTTCGGGGGTATGGGCTTTTAAATCTACGAACAGGTAGCTGTACGGACGATTTGTCGCTCCTTGAAACGCCCGCATGAAATGGTCAATGTTCTGAGGATAAATTCGACTACCAAACACACGGATTTGAACTCTGTCGATGGGGTTGGAGAACAACACAAAGTATTGGCAGTTCAAGGCAATATCCCTGGACGCCTTCCCTTGAGGAAAGAGATTCTGAATCAAATAGATGACGGACAGATTGCGATGATGGGACCCTTTGGTGAATAGGTCGGCGACTTTCGAATTGTCCTTGGCCGCACTCATCAGATCATCGAGCACTACCACGTTGGCCTGCTCGGAATCGAAGTAATAGTGTTCGTCTATGTCGTGAGGAATTCCTGGGACGAAGCTCACATTCTGTAATCGCGTAGTTTCGTAGGCGGGCTGCCACTGGCTATAACACCAAACAACACGTGTCGGAGCTGGTGTTGCCACACCTTCCTCTAAGAACTTCATCACCCAGGACGTCTTTCCACACCCCGTAGGGCTGCTCACCGTCATCGTATAAGGATGTTCTAATACTGTCGTGTGTGACGTAGGTGTTGATCGTTCTTCTCGCGTACTTTGAATTTGCGCGTTATCGGGACTCCGTTCCTTGAGATGGCTTCGCTGTATACGATTATTATGTGTGGAAAGCAAATGTCTACGTAGATTGAATGGCGTGGAAAATGACTTCGAACACAAGTGACAAGCGTAAACCATGGCTCTCATCTCCACGGACACCAGGCGTATAATGAAGCTTTCACAGATAAGAGTAAGAGTAAGAGTAAGAAACTTTATTTAGCGTCGGTATAATATACAAACCAGAAAACATTAGCTCTGAACGAGCTATTGACCGACAAACAAATGTATAATAACAATAAAAATGTAGAAGTATATAAAACGCAATGAATTTTTTTATCAAATATTTTCATTATGTAATATTTGTTTGTTTTCTTATTTAATCGTTTTTAATTATTGAATTATTATTTCAGTGTAATCAGAATTATTAAATCACTGTAATCCCCCATATATTTACAATATTTGAAGAGGGCTTGAATAAATTACCATACATTTACGTGTGCTCTGAGTGAGCCACTGGTCAACTAACTAATATATAATTGCAGTAAATATAATACATATATTAATTAATTATCATTAAATTCCCATATGACATTATTTGATTGTTTTCTTTTTAATTGTTTTTAATTTGCATCTACGCAATTAAATAATTTATCTTTCCAATCACACACATAATTACCACTAATTTGATTTAAGGATGCATGTGTGTTTATATGCAAGAGCTCAGAGCTCGCGGATTTCAACGCCCGGTGGTGGTGGTAGCTCCCGTGGGGTGGAGCTCTTGGAACTCGGAGCTCCGAGATTGGGATAGGGTTGATAGGTGATTTCCTCTATTTTAGGGGTAAAGTCCGTGCTCCGCTTTTTATATTTTCGGACAAAATCCTAATTTTACATGCACCCACCCATGACTGGATGCCCCATCACGAATACTTCACTTTGATACCTCACTCGACCCAATCGGACCAATAGTGGCCCGCCTAGCCCCGAAAACGTCTATTTCCATACCTTTCTCCTACAATTCCCTCTCTGCGCATGCGCAGAATGTTGACAACGGCCGAGACGCTAGTCCAAGCGGATGCTCCCTCATATAGGCTTCACATGGATACCTCACTCGACCCAATCGGCCAACTAGGGGCTCCCCTCGATCCCAAAACGTCTATTACAATACCCTTGGTCTACTGCGCATGCGCAGAATGACGTCACTTCCACATCTCACCCACTCCGTCTGATGCGCCTCCCCGAAAGTTTCACATGGATACCTCATACGACTCCATAGAGCCAATAGTGGCCCACCTAGACTCCAAAACGTCTATTTCCATACACTTTTCCCAAAATTCACTCTCTGCGCATGCGTAGAATGTTGACCACGACCGAGACGCTAGTCCAGGCAGATGCCTCCTCACATAGGCTTCACATTAATACCTCACTTGACCCCATCGGATCAATAGGGGCTTACCTAGATCCCAAAACGTCTATCTCCATACCCTTTTCCCACAATTCCCTGTCTGCGCATACGCAGAATGGTGACAACGGCCGAGACACTAGTCCAGGCGGATGCCCCCTCATATAGGCTTCACATTGATACCTCACTCGACCCAATCGGCCCATTAGTGACACCCCTAGATCCCAAAACGTTTATTTCCATACCCTTTGTCTACTGCGCATGCGCAGAATGCCGATATTCCAACCCCACACCCACGCGTCGGATGCCCCTTTATGAATGCTTCACATTGATACCTCATATGACCCAATTGGATCATTAGTGGCTCCACTAGACCCCAAAACGTCTATTTCCATACCCTTGGTCCACCGTGCATGCGCAGAATGCCGATATTCTAACCCCGCATCCACCCGTCGGAGGCCCCTTTACGAATGCTTCACATGGATACCTCAAATGACCCAATTGGACGATTAGTGGCTCCCCTAGACCCCAAAACGTCTATTTCCATACCCTTGGTCCACCGCGCATGCGCAGAATGACGCTATTTCAACCCCACACCCAGCCCATCAGATGCCCCTTAACGAATCCTTTGCATTGATACCTCATACGACCCCATCGGACCATCCATACCCCATACAGGCATTTTCCTGTATAGATTTAATATGCAAACGTTCGAATCAGGCATTTGACAAAAATCACAAAAGTGCATCAAGAGTTACCTCCCCATTGGAACTCTTCTGTGTTGGAGGTAGTTTTCCTCCCCATCGACCAAGTACCCCCTTAAATTTTTCCCGGTGGGGAAAAAATGTTGGCATCCAGCCAATGCTGATGCAATCCATAACCTTGAGTTGGTGGCGCCCCCTGTCGGATGCAAGAGTTACCTCCCCCGGCAAAAGGGGAGGTTTTCCGTGTTTTCTATACTACTGTTCAGTTCGCGTTGGAGTCCTATGCCTACCCTATGCCTTCTGCGACGTTAGTCACACTACCATGTGACTTATATGCCCGCATATAGCCGGTTCCTTTATCCGCTATATTATAATAATTCACGCCAGGCTAAAGGAATTAAATATGTTGGTATATTAGCCTCGCTATGCAGATTGAACATGGCATGAATGTCTACCATTTCTGCTCATATGCTGATACGATGTCTCCCTTTGGCGACGTTGTACACGGGGTAATTACACAGAGAATATGTGAAAACATCTTCACATCGGTATCGGCGTGACACCAAGTATTACAGCGGGTACAGCGGGTACCTTCAGGCTAGTGAATAATATATTACGCCGAATGGACTGAGACTATTTTTGTTTTGCTCTAAAATCGCAACGATAGTGTGCCGTTTTGTAGGACAATTTTAACAGCAGTTTATGGCTAGTGATGTCATCAAAAGGAATGTCAAAAAACAAAGCGATGGAGCGATAGAGCGATAGAGCGATGACGATAGCGCGATAGAGCGATGGCGATAGAGCGATGGCGATAGAGCGATGGCGATAGAGCGATAGAGCGATGGCGATAGAGCGATAGAGCTATGGCGATAGAGCGATAGAGCGAAAGAGCGATGGCGATAGAGCGATAGAGCGATGGCGATAGAGCGATAGAGCGAAGTACATGACTGCGCATGTCTTATAATCATGCATATTCATACGGTGATCATCGTACCTCCAACACAAGATAGCTCGCCGTTAAACTCTAGTTATTATCAGGCGGATTCATGAATACAATAGGGGCCAGCGGCATACCACAAAGATTACACAGATAACACAGAGAGATAGACCGATAAGTTTTATTGTATATGGGCTAAAATAATAAACATTGGCTAAAAGATCGACATAAGAATCTAATAAATAAAGCAGTGATATTCGCTGTCTGGTGAACATATACATCTGGAACATTTGAAATCAAGTTTTGTGATTAATGCTGATCAACGCTTGTAAAAAAGTCAACGTAGAATCGAAATAGAAGAGGTCACTCTCCCCCCCTCCCTAACATATTGGTGATCTGATTTACCCATAGTCTCGTAATTTTTCGTCAAATTCAACTTCTAATTCCTCTGAAAGAAAAGACCAATTCGTCCGTCGATGCGTAAGTTGAATTATTTGAAGTTGTGGGTGCCGAACGCGGCCATTTCCGCGTTTTTATCGAAAAAGAAAGGCGGATGTCATATGAAACTGATAATTCATTAAGATTGTGCTGATCGTGGCTGGACTTAACACTAAATCGCATAGAACAAACATTGATTTTTTTTTTATTTTATTTGGTTTTGTTAGGTATTGTTATTGTACATACAATATTTTATTGTACTAAACAAAAATGGTTGTATTTGTAATTAGAAACTCATGTTATACAACAAACAGATACATCGCCATTACACCTCGATTTATCTACGCAAACAACATCATAAGAGTCTAAACAGTAAATGGAGCGATGACCAATGCTGGTAAAACAAGCGTCATTCGCAGTTCTTATACTGGAAATATTTATCGGTTTCGTTCGCACATTTAAAGCGGTTTGAACACTTTTCAACCAAGGGATTTTTAACTACTTTCACTTTATATATAGAAAATTTAATAATAGAAATACAGTAGTTGAGTGGCTGATTTCTGGGTTGTAAAAGACCAAGAAAATATAATTGGAACACCCGCCGAAGCGAACCAATTTTCCAGTAAACTCCGCCAAGGGTAGATATGTTCACATTCCCAAAAGAGATGATTAATAGTCTCTGGAACTTTCCTACAAAATGTACATACGTTAGATATATCAAGTTAAAGTTTATGTGCAAAAATGTTGGTAGTCAATATTCGGTTAATAATTCTGTATCGAAACCATTTATATTTCACATCTCTTTCTTACATTATTATTCCATATATACCACTCCGAATCATTATAATTTTTTTCAAGAACTGTTTAGTACAGTAAATCTAAAGGTCAAGAGATTTTCTATGTAACATTTTACAGTCTTTTTTTTACACTTAATAATAGTGAAATAGGGGGCGGTATCAACGGTATCATATATTGTTTCTGTAATAGTCCAAATCTCATGTTGTTTGCTGCTTTCCGTACTGCTTGAGTAGTATATAAAACTGATATTGACGCAACTTGACCTTTGACCTAAAAAATTTGCATATTGGGGAGAAAAACTACCTCCGAACACAGAAGAGTTCCAATTTTTACAGGTCACTGCGCAGATCAAGTGGTTGCCACTTCCGGTCACGTGACCTTTGGAGCCTGTATTCTTCCGCGGTGAAGCCGTCGGCGGTGATGCGGTCGCGGGAAAAAGCCTCCGTGGACAGAAAAAGTAGTCCCAAATACGCGGAGAGCGGAGGGAGATTCTCCGGCAATCTTCGGGACATTTTGGGAGCGAGAGGGGCCCCTAGGGGACCGATTGGGTTGAGTGAGGTGTCAAAGTGAAGCGCTCCTCTAGGGCGATCAAGTCATTGGTGGGTGTATGTAAAATTAGGATTTGTCCCGAAAATATAAAAAGCGGAGCACGAACTTTACCCCTAAAATAGGGCCTGATTCGCACATTTGCATCTGTACGAGAAAATGTCTATATGGGTATAGGGGTGGTCATTTTTTTGTGGATTTTACTATGGGTTGTGGGGTCTTGTTTTCTTCGTCTCACCACGTAAAACACGATGGGAAGGGTCTCTGAGCTAAGCGGTGAAATTTTTCGAAAAGTTCACGGAGGTCTGGATAGGCCCATAGGCCTACTGGCTCAATGGATAGATCTATACTGGGCAATTCGCACCTGTTCATTGCGATATGGGTTGTGGAATCTTGTTTTCACGTCTCACCACGTAGAACACATGGGCGGGTTCCCGAAGCTAAGCAGTGAAATTTTTCGAAAAGTTCACGGAGGTATAGATAGGCCCATAGGCCTAATGGCTCAGTGGATAGGTCCATACTTGGCAATTCACACATGTTCATTGCGATATGGTGTGTGGGATCTTGTTTGTTACGTCTCACCACGTAGAACACGATGGGCGGGGTCCCGAAGCTAAGTGGTGAATTTTTTTAAAAAGTCACTGCGCGCATGCGTAGTGGGTAAATGGTGCTGGGTGGCCGTTTTGGGGTCTAGGTGAGCCCCTAGTGGTCCAATGGTGTCGCAAGAGGTCTTATTTCGAAGCTCTCGTGGAGGAGCATCCGATTGAACCGATCCGATCCGATCCGTTTTCAATATTTTGCGCATGCGCAGTCTGGCCGTAGTATAGAAAGCAGGCATTTTGGGGATGCGTAAGGGGGGGGACCAAATGGTTCGTGGGAGTTGTCAAAGTGAAGCTTTTGTGGGGTAGAGTCAGAATACAGGACATATATGGTACAATACAGGACAGATATTGTATAACATAGGAGAGATATGGTATAATACAGCACAGATATGGTATAGTACAAGACATATATTGTAAAATACAGTACAGATATGGTATAATACAAGACATATATTGAATAATACAAGACATATATTGTAGCATCTGGATGTAAAACCACAGTCCCGGATGTAAAACAATGAAAACCCCGGATGTAAGATGAGGTCCGTCCCGGATGTAAAACAAAGGTCCCCGGATGTAACTGGTCATACATACTTAGTTTATTATTATGGACAACATAGTTACAGTCTGGTCATACATAATTATGTTATTATTATGGACAACAAACATACAGTCTGATATGTAATTTCTTACAATTAAGAAAAATTCAAAACGATAATTGTGTGAATTACTAGCCAGATAAGCTGACTAAATCCACATCACCGCGATGTATATATTATCAGGATACTGTACTGTTCCCGCAAGAGTACAAGTACACGGACAAGAAAAATGTACATTGGTAGAGTATATGTATATGGACAGATTACATGTACAGGCACATAGTACATGTATAGGCACATAGTACATGCACATGTACTTTCGCTACTACTTGTACTGATGACGTCACCGATGACGTCATAGATGCTGTGGACATCCATCAAATCGGGGTCTACACCCCGAGAGCTAGAAAATGACACCTCCCACGGCGCATTCGGACCAATAGTGGTCCATCTCTACCCCAAACACACCCCCACGCACCCTCAAAATTACCACTTTACTTACTACACCCAACTGCGCATGCGCAGATTGACCGCGACTTGCAATAAAAAGCACGCCATTCTGACTCTACCCCACAAAAGCTTCACTTTGACCCCTCCCACGACCCATTTGGATCAATAGTGGTCCAGCTCTACCCCAAGAACACTCCCACGCACCTCCAAAATGCCTGCTTTCTATACTACGGCCAGCCTGCGCATGCGCAGAATATTGAAAGCGGACGATGCATTAGCCCAGCCGGATGCTCCTCCACGAGAACTTCAAAATAAGACCTCGTACGACACCATCGGACCACTTGGGGCTCACCTAGACCCACAACAGCCATCCAGCACTATTTACCCAGTACGCATGCGCGCAGGGACTTTTTCAAAAAATTTCACCGCTTAGCTCCGAGACCCTTCCCATCGTGTTTTACGTGGTGAGACGAAGAAAACAAGACACCACAACCCATAGTAAAATCCACAAAAAAATGATCACCCCTATACACATACAGGTATTTTCCCGTACAGATGCAAATGTGCGAATCAGGCACGATTTTAGGGGTAAAGTTTGTGTTCCCCTTTTTATATTTTCGGGGAGAAATCCTCAATTTACATGCACCCACCCATGACTTGATAGGCAGGCCCGATAAGCCGGAGACCGACATTAGCCCTTTTGGACATGGTTGATAGGGGTTTCCCCTATTATAGGGGTAAAGTCCGTGTTCCGCTTTTTGTATTTTTGGGACAAATCCTAATTTTACATACACCCACCCACTACTTGATCGCCCTGGAGGAGCGCTTCACTTTGACACCTCATTTGACCCAATCGGTCCACTAGGGGTCCCTCTCCCCCCCCCCATGTCTCCGGAGATTGCCGAAGATTGCCGGAGAATTTCCCCCAGCTCCCCGCGTATTTGAGACTATTTTTCTGTACGCGGAGGCTTTTCCCGCGGCCGCATCACCGCGGAGGAATACATGCCCCAAACGTCACGTGACCGGAAATGACGTCACCATGGCAACCACTTGACCTGCGCAGTGACCTGCAAAAATTGGAACTCTTCTGTGTTCGGAGGTAGTTTTTCTCCCCAGTATGCAATTTTTTTAGGTCAAAGGTCAAGTTGCGTTAATATCAGTTTTATATACTACTTGCCTGACATACTGATAATTATTCCAGAAAATTGGCTGCGCATTTATAAATGGACTGAAAAGAGTCAAATGACAAAAAAAATCCGTTATTATCTAAAATATCATTTACAACCCGCACGTCTTTTCCATCCCAGTGACCTAAATGTAGAGCTTTATTATCAATTTTAATTTTTTCATTGTACCATTTCGTTCGAGAAAGTTTGACAGTCCTCTAGTTTTATTTGAAATTCTGTCCAGGCTAGAAGCGTGTCCCTCCAAAATACGTTTTCCATCGTTGGTATAATATTAGTTCTCAAGAATGCTGAACCAACTCCTATTGGGTCTATATTCTTTGGCATATACATTTTCAAAATATTACCCCACTTGGAATTATCAGCTTGTAATATCCTAATCCACGATCTATTTTGTGCATGGATTAGATATTAACAATAGGATTATCTAAACCGCCATGTTCAAGTGGTTTAACAGAAATCTTTCTGAAAATTTTATCAGGTTTCGAGTTCCAAACAAATTCAAAACAGCGTTTCTGGAATTCATTTATAAGTGGTTCGGGTGGGTTTGGAAGAGAGGAAAATAGATGGTTGAGTTTCGGCAACAACAAGCTTTTTTTAAAATGACATTTCGTCCTAGTGGAGTCAATCCTATTTTGGACCATATCTTCATGAGCATGACAATATCTTTTAATTTATCTTTGTAATTTTTTCAACCTTTTCGGCCAAATTGTTTGTAAACACAAGACCTAATAGCTTAAAGTCACCTTGTGACCAGTCTAAATTCCATTTAGTACGAAACCACTGAGAAAATGTTGGTACTTGGCATAAAACTGCAATTTAAAACCAGTCACGACAAATTTAGACCCGCGAAGGAAGAATTAAAGAGGTGGGTCGGGGTACACCCCCATGTAATTTTAGATTTATTTCACACGCTTCTCTGCTAATTTTCGGCCCATTTCAAGGCACCCCCTCGTAATTATTGAGGGTGGAGAGACGAAGTGGTCCTTGGTCTCCGCTCTTTGAGACATTCCGTTCTTTGTGCAATGCAGGGGTATAGGGGGAAAGGCAAATCTTAATAAATTAATATCCTATCAACGTTCTCAATAATAAGCGTCAATCCTTCCCCCCTCCGTGTCATTAATCAAAGATCCTTTTTTTATATATTCATAATGGCATTCCTTGAATCAACTCAGAGTCGCTTTCTTGTACAGAATTTTTCTTAGTATGCATGGCGTTGATATTCATTTTGAACGCCATGAAAATCTTGTACCGACAAATACCGTGAACACAAAGGTAGGCAAAACTGTCGACTTGTCTCGTTTTGGTGTAGTCATGCGCAGTCATGTACTTCGCCCTATCGCCATCGCTCTATCGCCATCGCTCTATTGCTCTATCGCCATCGCTCTATCGCTCTATCGCCATCGCTCTATCGCTCTATCGCCATCGCTCTATCGCTCTATCGCCATAGCTCTATCGCCATCTCTATCGCTCTATCGCCATCGCTCTATCGCTCTATCGCTCTATCGCTCTATCGCCATCGCTCTATCGCTCTATCGCTCTATCGCCATCGCTCTATCGCTCTATCGCCATCGCTTTATCGCTCTATCGCTCTATCGCCCTATGGCACGATGGCGAAGTGACGATGGCCCCTCTCGGCTCACTAATTCATTAACAAATATCTCCGAAAATTTGTTCATTAATAACCTACACTGGTTGTACTGCTAACGAGTTTATGTTATTGAGTTTTGTTTGTGTGCATGGATATAGTTCATGCGTATGGACTGCCGGGTGTGTGATGCAAGGGATGGCATTACTGACGGTGTAGGGGTGAAGGCTTGTCAGGCGGTCACATGTCGACTGAAAAGCATTGTCGCTGAACGCAAACCAAAGCACCGTATTCTAATTAATTGTTCTAGATATGCTAAAGGTGCATGTTGTTATGTCAGCCTTTCTGTCATTTCAGGTTAGTTAGCGAATTATACAATGTACCTGTTTGTCACTCACTAGCCTCTCCAACCTACATCGTTGTACTGTTTGGAAGATTCCCTTTTCAAATCGAGAATTGACCAATCGAAACATCAGTTCGCCAGTAGGCTGTTTCATCCAGCTCCGGAGAGCACATTCGACTGCGATCACTGAGGGGTGTATTCCCTGTTATGAGGATGAAGTACATCATCAACCAGAAAACTCTCAACGTATTAGTGTCCTATTTCTGGAAGAAAACCAAGAGCGCCATATTGCTGTAATCTAATAAGGACAAATGTGGACAACAAACGAAACGCCATGCGTCCATCACGCATGTTTTGGGTTACAGTGCACATTTTTCATAGAAAACCCCTTAAAAATGGTGAAATTCGGCTCAATTTCCAGAAAAATCTGTGACAGCGATTTCAATTATACTTCTTACTCACATTCCCTGGTCCAGTCTCAACTTAAAAAGGCAAAACAAAAGTTGAGATCAACCTGCCCGTTTTTGTCAGATTTTCTTCCCGTAAATGAGTCCTAATTTTTAGGCACGCCCAAGGGCATAACTGAGGCAGGGCAAATTTACTTCATGATCCCGATCAGCGTGTAGACGAAGCCAGCCATCGAACTGTACGTGCTCGTTTGCAGCGCTGATAATGCTGAATAAGATGATGCCAAAGAAATTGAAAATCTTCTGTGTGGGGAGATTAATTTAGGCCATACACAGAGGTTCGGTAGGGCCAGAATCAACCACCTCGCTGGGGGTCTAATAATACCCCAGCCACCAGTCAGATTTTTGGACCGGATTCTGGGCCGCGCGCACATCGCCGGAAGTGACATCATATATAGTAAAATAGATGTTTGCCGAACATTTCGATTACTTTTCAAGTATGCATAATACCTCTGTTGACCTAGCGTTAAAAAAAATTATCAAAGAATTATCTGGAGATTATTTTACCTGTTTATCTGGACAGAGCATATGAAAAGTAGTTCGCTCATGTGCAAAACTGAAGGAGTTGTTCGGCCGGATTCAAACTGAAGCGTGCGTACGTGGGTCTTCCCCTATACGGCATAGCAAAGTAGTAAAGGTCAACTTCCGCTATTGGAGGCAGGGATAATAAATGAGCCTGTGAAATGAAGCATGGGCTGTGGGGAGGATGGGCCAGAATGCCAGTCCGATTATAAACTTAATATAGCGTACTAGTTTCAGAATTATGAACAGCGGGAAAGTTGTTCCGTCACTTTCAAGGCAGTCTGACCGTGCCATAGGTCACGCGAGACACATATTTGTCCTTTCGTATATCGAAAGGTCCGCAGTTTCCCCCATCTCAAAACTTGAGTATTGCATGATTTCATATTGGCTATCAGTAGTATCTCTGTAATCCAGCCTGGCAATCACAAACACTGATAGACAATGATGTATTTGTCAGCCGATAAAAATTATGACTCGTGGCGCGTGGATTGGACTTCTGTGCTCGGGTTAAGCGGAATTAGACACAAGTTACAAAACGTAACGCCATAGATCTTACATGCTACGCTCGTATTCTGCTATCAGCATACCTACTTGATCTATATGTATGTGTATTTTTAAATTTGCTATGTCTATGTCAAGTGGGTCCTGTACATATCTCTCTTCGTAATGTCGATGTATGCAACGGTGAGAGCTCAGACGTCAATAAAATATTGAATTGAACTGAATTTATACAACCAACAGTTTTGCATTGAGTCATTCTTTACAAATGATTAATTGTGAATGACAAAAGACGTCTGGGGAAATCAAAGCTCGAGTAAATGAACTGCTTAATGTGAAGGGTCGATAGTACGTCACAGCTAACCATGTAATCGGGTCAATTTAACCTCACAAGATTGAAGATTTCCCTAGAAACATGAATTTCTCAGAAATCTCCAGAGGTAACGCACCAGAATCACCTAAAAGGCCTACAGATCACTCAAGATCAAAGCACTATTTTCTTTAAACGCTGACACATGAACTGTCGATCGGCAAATTATAGGCTACGGATTCCAAGCCTATGTCGAATATACTGACAATCATGTATGTTATAATCCATGAAAATATAAAATCACAAATGATCAGTTTTAACATAGAACGTGTCGCATGTTTAAGTTACATAATCCCAGTGGCAACATTGTTTTGTTTTGGAAACAGCCAACGAAGTACTTAGTAATCATATGATCTTTTTACGAAGTCACATGACCTCGTAATAGTCCAATATGGAGTCCATGTCCTTCGAGGGCAACAGCCACCCGATATCCTCGAGAAGTTGCAAATGGATAACAGAGTGGAAATTGCACTGAGTGTGGGTCTTACCATACAGACTGGTATGGTATACTGAATAAGAGCTTTCGTTTCCATCTCAAATTTCCCTTGTTCTTACCTTGAGCTAATTGTTTACATCTGACGCTCGCAATTTCCATAATATAGGTTTCAAGGGTTATGATAACACCATAACTCTTTGACTCCTGTATCTAATTTCCTTTAAGTCGATGCTGTCGTATATGGTCACGTACTTCAAGGTATTCACATGAACAGGTACATGTACAAAATAGCTGACACACATAAAGAGCATAAATAAACGAAAACCCTTCGTGGACATTGGGTACGATACAGATGAATTCTTGCCAGATAGACAGTTATGTTTCTCCACTACCGGTGTATGTTAGTCGGCTCTAATGGGGCAGTTAAGAGGAGTGGGGGATGTAGGGGGTGAACGAGAAATCTGCTCAGAAGAGAGTGTATGAACACTAAAGCTGCTGATCGTTCATTATCTGTGATAATGTCAGGTGTACATGCTGACCATTCCTCCTTAAAAATCGAACACGATGTGCCTGCGAAATATTTCAAACCGCCTGTCTTCATATCAAGGTTGGATGAGTCTATTCTCTTGACCCGCCGTCAAAAGCTGAACTGTCGAGTTGATTTTTCGGGAGGGCACGTAACCCCTCTGCAACCGATCACAACTTCCGCATGGTAATGGATCAATTTCCGCAATTCGGGAAAAATTGTCTAATGTATCTTTTCCGTTATTATCCGCTGTCCGGGTGTATGCCCCGTAAAACTGATGGGATTTTCTTGGACGTTCGTGGATATTCCCCTGGTTTCCCCGGCTTGAGTTTACTCGTTTCGTTTGCGAGTTCTATGCAGACTGAATCCAGCCGTTACATATGTACTACAGACGATAAAATACTAATATTATATCGATCTCAGATAAGTCATTGGTGAATATCAGACTTAGAGGGCACGGAAGCATTGACGCGCCCCCATCCAATTGTAATGAGAAGCGAAGCGCGGGAAAGATGACTCTGTTCCCCACGCAACGAAGTTTACGGATTTTCTCTGGTGAGAAACTAGGCAAAAATTGAAAAAATATGGTAAACAAAGTTACGAAGTGTCAGCTCTCATTTTCTTGTCATTCCGTAAGATAGAGTAGAAAGTTTGGTGGATAATTGTTCTGGTTCGAGTTAAGAGGAGTGGCAACCAGAAATATTAAAATATCAACATCACACACGCATGCATCCTCGCGCTCAAAAACATAGACAATGAGCAGTAAATAAATAAATGTAATAATGAATACAAATATATATATATATATCTGGCAAAATAAAACCATGAATGTCGTTAAACAGTTAGCCGAAACCATGCTATTTGTTGAACGTAGCATTTTTTGTAGGACAGTCGGAGAGACGGTTGTCACCATCGCACATTTTCTATATCGCCTTGGTCTTGGTGCCGTCTGGCTCCATTCATTTATTTTGGCATTGATCATTGTATGACATTGGGACAGTCATTGCATTCACATATAACTGGGTAAGACAGTGAAACAGACTGTTTTCCTCAAAATCAAGGTATCTCCGTTGTTGCGAAATTTATTTCATTTTTACAGGAGTCGGTGATGTTTTGGTCTGGTATATGGAAATTGTTTGTTCTGGCTAGATTTTTTTAGCAGGAGTATGGAGAAGACGGCCCTTAGAGTAAAGGAGTCCTTTATTAATTCAAAAGGAGATTTCGCTTCTATTCATGATGGCTGAACATATAGTGTGGATGGACATAGATTAATTTTGCACGATCACATAGACACTTAAGCAGGCAAATCCAACTGTAGAAACTGGGATCACAGGGCGATCAAGTTATTCAATAAAATAGATTGTGCACAGATTATATATGGCAAGCAATTTCTTCTGAAAGAGATAGGAGAAAAATCAATCAATATTTCTATTTTAAAATAGAAAAATTAAGGTTAGGGATAAACTTAGGACATAAAGGAATTATAAGTGTCATGTGAAACATTATGTTAGAATATTAATGTCAAAGAAACATAGAAGTGACAAAGTTACGACTTGGTGCAGCACCAATAGTAGTATATAAAACTGAAATTGGGTCGTATTTATGCAAATGAGATGACGTCATCGATGACGTCATAGAGCTCTCGTCCAATCAGAAGCCGTCAAAGGTCAAATCCGTCACAGAGCTCTCGTCCAATCAGAAGCCGTCTAATGTCCGGCAATCTCTGGTAGTGTCCGGTCATCTCCGGCAATGTCCGGCCATCTCCGGGACAATAGATAGCCTTTATCTGCCCTTCCGAAGCATCAATGGCCTGTACAGGGTCCCCGACAATATGGCCATCTATTTGCCCATGTTAAATGGCAAGTGGGGAACCCTCGGTTTTTTCATACAGTGGCAGAAGGTAAAGGGTCCTAGTGGGAATTGAACCCGGGTCGCTTTATCTAGAGGCAGACACGTTATCCATTAGGCCACGAGTCATATGATACAAACCAAGGTTGAAAATAGCATATATATGTCTACTATATGGCCCATACTGGCCCACTGGCCAATGTTGAACCTACTCCACACATGCTCATTGTAGTATGGGTTGTTTGGTTTTGTTTTTCACACCTCAACACCTAGAACACGATGGGCAGGGTCCCGAAGCCATTGGTTGAAATTTTTTGAAAAAGTCACTGCGCATGCGTAGTGGGCAAAGACTATGCAAATAGACGTTTCGGGGGCGACAAGGGCCACTATTGGTCCGATTGAGTCGAGTGAGGTATCAGTGTGAAGCATACGTAAGGGAGCATCCAGCGGGATTGCTAAAACGTGAAACTGACGTCATTCTGCGCATGCGCAGACAGGAAATTGTGGGAAAATGGTACGGAAATACACGTTTTGGAGTCCAGGCGGGCCACTAGTGGACTGATTCCATCAAGTGAGGTATTATTGTAAAGCATAATACGCGAGGGAGCATTCAGCGGGATGGCTGAAACGTGAAACTGACGTCATTCTGCGCATGCGCAGTAGACAAAGTGTATGGACATGGACGTTTTGGGGTCTAGGCGGGCCACTATTGGTCCGTTTGGGTCGAGTGAGGTATCATTGTAAAGCATACGTGAGGGAGCATACGACGGGATTGGTGTGACGTAAAACTGACGTAATTCTGCGCATGCGCAGTAGACAAAGTATATGGAAATAGACAGTTTTGGGATCTAGGCGGGCCACTAGTGGTCCGATGGAGTCGAGTGAGGTATTATTGTAAAGCATACGTGAGGGAGCATCCGACTGGACTAGTGTGTTGTGTGTTTTCAACATTCTGCGTATGCGCAGACAGGGAATTGTGGGAAAATGGTATGGAAATAGACGTTTTGGGGTCTAGGCGGGCCACTAGTGGTCCGATTGCATCAAGTGAGGTATCATTGTAAAGCATACGCGAGGGAGCATTCAGCGGGATGGCTAAAACGTGAAACTGACGTCATTCTGCGCATGCGCAGTAGAGAAAGTGTATGGACATAGACGTTTTGGGGCTGAGAGGGGCCACTATTGGGTCGAGTGAGGTGTCAATGTGAAGCACTCGTGAGAGAGCATCCGACGGTATGGCTGAAACGTGGAACTGACGTCATTCTGCGCATGCGCAGTAGACAAAGTGTATGGACATAGACGTTTTGGGGTCTAGGCGGGCCACTATTGGTCCGTTTGGGTCGAGTGAGGTATCATTGCAAAGCATACGTGAGGGAGCATCCGCCTGGACTAGTGTGTTGTGTGTTTTCAACATTCTGCGCATGCGCAGACAGGGAATTGTGGGAAAATGGTATGGAAATAGACATTTTGCCACTAGGGGTCCCATTGCATCAAGTGAGGTATCATTGTAAAGCATACGCGAGGGAGCATCAAGCGGGATGGCTAAAACGTGAAACTAACGTCATTCTGCGCATGCGCAGTAGAGAAAGGATATGGAAATAGACGTGTTGGGGCTGAGAGGGGCCACTATTGGGCCGATTGGGTCGAGTGAGGTGTCAATGTGAAGCACTCGTGAGAGAGCATCCGACGGTATGGCTGAAACGTGGAACTGGCGTCATTCTGCGCATGCGCAGTAGACAAAGTGTATGGACATAGACGTTTTGGGGTCTAGGCGGCCCACTATTGGTCCGTTTGGGTCGAGTGAGGTATCATTGTAAAGCATACGTGAGGGAGCATCCGACGGGATGGGTGTGACGTAAAACTGACGTCATTCTGCGCATGCGCAGTCGGCCAGTGTGTTTTTCCCGTCGGGTAAAAGTATCGGACACCACCACCACCACCACACACACCACCACCACCACACACCACCACTTCTTCCTAGGGAGCTCCCGTGTGTCAGAGCTCTTGGATCGGAGTTCTTGGAGCTCAAAGCGTGTGGAAGTGACGTCATCGTTTTACATCCGTGTCTTCATCTTAAATCCGGATTTTTCCATGTTTACTCTCACGTGACCGGAACCGGAAGTTGTCACAAGACAGGCGGCACCCCCTGCGCTGCTCCGAGGTGACGACATCGTACGCAGGCGCACACACACATACATGGTGTATCCTGTACCCTATAGCCCGTAGGGTGGTGATGATGTGTGTGGTGGTGGTGGTGGTGGTGTCTGTACATATAGGAATGAACATGCACGAAGCCATCTTCAATGACCAAGCTACGTCCTTCAAATTAAATCTGGCGTTTGGTTATGTACTGCAGCATAAGGAGACAGAGCAAGTCCGATACTTTTACACGACGGGAAAAACCCACTGGCCAACTGCGCATACGCAGAATGACGTCAGTTTTACGTCACACCAATCCCGTCGGATGCTCCCTCACGTATGCTTTACAATGATACCTCACTCGACCCAAACGGACCAATAGTGGCCCGCCTAGACCCCAAAACGTCTATGTCCATACACTTTGTCTACTGCGCATGCCCAGAATGACGTCAGTTCCACGTTTCAGCCATACCGTCGGATGCTCTCTCACGGGTGTTTCACATTGACACCTTACTCGACCCAATCGGACCAATAGTGGCCCCTCTCGGCCCCAAAACGTCTATTTCCATACCCTTTCTCTACTGCGCATGCGCAGAATGACGTCAGTTTCACGTTTCAGCCATCCCGCTGGATGCTCTCTCGCGTATTATGCTTTACAATACCTCACTTGATGGAATCAGACCACTAGTGGCCCGCCTGGACCCCAAAACGTGTATTTCCGTACCATTTTCCCACAATTTCCTGTCTGCGCATGCGCAGAATGACGTCAGTTTCACGTTTTAGCCATCCCGCTGGATGCTCCCTCACGTATGCTTCACATTGATACCTCACACGACTCAATTGGACCAATAGTGGCCCTTGTCGCCCCCAAAACGTCTATTTGCATAGTCTTTGCCCACTACGCATGCGCAGTGACTTTTTCAAAAAATTTCAACCAATGGCTTCGGGACCCTGCCCATCGTATTCTAGGTGTTGAGATGTGAAAAACAAAACCAAACAACCCATACTACAATGAGCATGTGTGGAGTAGGTTCAACATTGGCCAGTGGGCCAGTATGGGCCATATAGTAGACATATATATGCTATTTTCAACCTTGGTTTGTATCATATGACTCGTGGCCTAATGGATAACGTGTCTGCCTCTAGATAAAGCGACCCGGGTTCAATTCCCACTAGGACCCTTTACCTTCTGCCACTGTATGAAGAAACCGAGGGTTCCCCACTTGCCATTTAACATGGGCAAATAGATGGCCATATTGTCGGGGACCCTGTACAGGCCATTGATGCTTCGGAAGGGCAGATAAAGGCTATCTATTGTCCTGGAGAGGGCCGGACATTGCCGGAGATGACCGGACATTACCAGAGATTGCCGGACATTAGACGGCTTCTGATTGGACGAGAGCTCTGTGACGGATTTGACCTTTGACGGCTTCTGATTGGACGAGAGCTTTGTGACGTCATCGATGACGTCATCTCATTTGCATAAATACGACCCAATTTCATTTTTATATACTACTACCAATTCGATTGAAAAAAGCAGTTGAAAATGATTGTGCCCGATTTCCTAAAATGTGGTTGAAAATGAAGTTCACGTTCTCACGGAATGTCCCCCTCATGATGATCCTCTTTTTTCGAAATGTATACCATATTAGGAGAGGGTATGCATCAAATGTGCAATATCCAACGAAATGGTTCTCCGATTTAGTGCCAAAACCTGCTTTTTAATACTAGAAAGACGTCGAAGATTACTTTATATGTAACTGTATATTAAAGTATTGTAATTTTTCTTTTCTTTTCAATTATTTTTCTGTGTGTTTTTAACACTATGTTGCCTCTCATAAATCTAAAAAGAATGGTGTTTACTAGTGTTGTATTATGTACAGACAGTCACATATGAATAAATAATATTCTGGAGGGTCAAGCATTCTTACTATGGTGAATTAAAGTTTTAATTAGAGTGATGCCAGGATTAGTGCGTAGCGAAATATAAAAAGTCTCGGTTGCATAGTAACGGAAATATGCACATTATACACATTTTAACACCTTAAATGAACAAAACTAGGTCAAAGTAAAGGTCAAGGTCAAAGACGAGGTTATAGGTCAACGGAGTCTTCATATATCAAAAGGTCAAGGTCATCAGCCTATATCTTGTGACTTTCCGACAAGGCCCTAACTCCGCATGGAAACGGAGATATCATATGGACAGGTATTCACATGAAATAATTACTGGTCCCCGGACTAGGTTACAAACACTCTTTGTTGTGATATTAGCGATTGAGATGTACACTGTTAACCGTTAATGTCGACAATGAAAAATTGAAATTGCAACAACAAATAGCACATCTTTCGTAACTGCGTCATTAGTCGTCGACTGCATGCAGAGTCGCCAGTTAATGTCGCAATTGCGACAATAGCGGTTGCCTTTGCATGCATATTCGACTGTAATTACGACGTTATCTGTCGGTCAGACAACTGCTAATGACATTGTCATTAGTAGTTGCTAAATCGGTATATGTAGGCTAAGCCATACATAAAACTATTAAAACTCAGAGTTGTGAGTTTAAACACAAGCGATCACTGGGCGTTCTTCAACACAAATTAACACAGTTTATCTCTAACTGCTAAACATCATTTCATAGTTTAAAAGAAATATTCCTACTGGCTCGATCACTACACCAGCATGCCCGTATATTGGGAAATGACATGAAGAATCTATGGTTGTAGCAAAAGACAGGTATCACAGAATTCTTCTGAAATGAGATTTCACGTCGATCATGGTGTGAACCACAGGCCCGCAAAACAAGAGTTTTTGGGGGTGTGGGCGGTGGTAATAGGGTGAAGTGTCGAAATATGGGGTCTCTATATATAACCCCATGCTTGATATAAATCAACATAAAGGTGAGAAACGGACTTTGGGTGAATCGAGAAATAAACGGTTTGCCGCCAAACAAAATACATCAGCATATTCTACAAGTATCACTTTATATATTCCCGTCGTCAAATTAGTAAATTTGTGCAATTTTTTACCTTTGCCGGGCGATTCAAAATCCAACGTTAGTGTCCATTCAGTTAGATTATGGCGGGCTTCGTTCTCAATTCTGATTGGTCAGTCGAGACACGCCTCCGGCAAAAGAGGTCACGCATTGAACAGCTGTCTCGACTGACCAATCAGAATTGAGAACGAAGCCCGCCATAATCTAACTGTTCCTAGATGAATGGACACTAACGTTGGATTTTGAATCGCCCGGCAAAGGTAAAAAATTGCACAAATTTACTAATTTGACGACGGGAATATATAAAGTGATACTTGTAGAATATGCTGATGTATTTTGTTCGGCGGCAAACCGTTTATTTCTCGATTCACCCAAAGTCCGTTTCTCACCTTTATGTTGATTTATATAAAGCATGGGGTTATATATAGAGACCCCATATTTCGACACTTCACCCTAATACCACCGCCCACACCCCCTGCAATGTGTTCGATTCTCCTCCGGCTTACCACTCCAGTACATCAGTGAACACAAAAGTTTACGAGACACAATCTGTTTTGTTGTAGTAAAGTGTCAAACGATTTCAGAAAATGTTCTTCACGTATCGGTAGGTGCACAATGAAAAACTATATTTCAAGATCACGTCCAGCGCCCGTGTCTCTAAAATCACTTCTCACCGACCGTATGTAAAAGGTGTAAAAGGTCCGAAAGTAGTTCGGCAGTCCAGCAATATATTAGAGGCTCATTCTTATTATTCCCCGGATGTTTACTCTATGTAAGATTGAACTGGGTCTATATTATCTGAAACTGGCAATAAAATTAGCCTGTTTGCACATCTGGCGTCATACATAACCGTGTCAAAAGCTAAATTTGCAGATCTGCGATCACCACATAAATAGTTCTACCCCGGTTTTGTGTAATGTTTATCAATGTCAAGTCTCAATACCTTTCAGCAGACGTTTACTAGCGGTATAGACAATTAGGTAAACATCAGTGTTGTTTGCTTATAGTAGACAATTAGACCAATAGCGATCGCCATGAATAAAGACCACTTTTGAACGTTTATTTAAGACTGCAGTCTTCTTTCAATCAATCCTGTAGTCTCACTCTTTGCAACCCGCTCGGGCTTTTACTACACAGCGAGTCCACGTTTAGGATTATAACAGTTTTGAGAACGCATATTTAAGAAGTTAGTTTTTTTGGACATTTATTTGAGCCTGAATATATGCATATGCGTTTGGATGTGTTCAAACCCTGAACATGTTCAGACATAAACGTGTGTTAAGAACAACATGCATTTAGATGTATTTATATCCTAAACGTACACTTTAGATTATTTTTGTTGACTTTCGATCTACCATTCATGAAATCTCGAACACCAAAATTGTAACCCAACCGCGAAGAAAACGAAAATTTAACAGCGTATATGTGTAACAAAATATATGAAATGAAAAAAAATCCGTGGCACAAATGGCACAATTTTGTCTACTCAGATGCAACAGATTACCAAATCTTACCATTTGACCTTTGCAAAAACCTCAGTGCCATGAGCTACCCGAGGTCCCTTGACAAAAGTAGTAGAATATAAATAGTCTCAAGACATTTGATCCGGATCACGATCAGGGAGGGAGGCTGGGGGTGACGTCATCACCGGAAGTGACGTAATCACCGAATTTGATGTAACCAGCGGATGTGATGTATTCACAGGAAATGACGTAACACAAGAGAATGACCAGGTTCAGAATCAGGATAATGATCACGGAGGTAATATATCAGGAACGAATGACGCTGTAAAAGAGGTTTGATAACCATAGGAAACAAAGGTTTAGTGGATAATCGAAGGGTACAAAAACTAGTAAAGGGGAAAAAGATCAGTAAAGGTAAAAAAAAAAAAAAATGAGTAAAGCGTAAACAAGTGTAAATCCGGTTTAGGTTCAAGAATTCAACTATTCAGAATCGTATATACAACCGCCTTATTTGATCACATGATCATTTGTAAAGAATCCTCGACAATATTTACCTGGGGTATAGCCCCAGTCCATTGTTGCGGTGAAATCTATGGACCCTTGTAATTAAAACGTGAAACCCCGTTGAAGTCTCTACTCCGTACCTAGATGTTCGACTATACCGCGAGAAAATTCGACCAATCACTATCATGTATATGACCACCATGTTTTATCACATGATAGATCAAACTGCAGAGAGAAGGATTAATCATAGCCATTTCATTCCAATCGCCATACCAGTGCAAATGTATACCGTACAGCCGTGTACTTTAAGTACAATACTTATGCCGATTATGTTGGTAAGTATAAGCGGATAATGCTTATAAGTATGAGGTAACTCCAGTTAGATTTTTTCATTTTATTAATGTAATTTTTTTGATTTTTGAAAAATACAAGTATGTTCTCAAGTATTCAAGACTAGGGCAATTAACTAAGTATCCCAAAGACATCTTGATAACGTAATCATATATATTCAATATCGAAACATTTGTAAGAGTCAAACTCTAAAAATAACGAGTATTAACAAAGGGAAACAGTTCTACTAATAGCATAATACATGAAATACAAAACTACAAAGTCAAAATATAACATAATCCAAGTTTTATTGATCAGTTGATTATATTATAGTTCAACATAATTTATACACAATAACAAATGTTCTCACACATCATTCATCCATATTAAATCTACTTCATTCATGCCTTTTGTTTTTTTGTTTGAAGATATATTGGTATGTGAGGATATATTGGTGAGCGAGTAACGAATCACCTTCTATCAGCAAATAATTATATACTTTTTGAAGATTCTTAGAATTGAAATTTCTTTTATCAGTTTTTTTTATCGATATTTCCAAATCATCAATGTCCGAGACGTATTCCTCGGCTGGTATTTTCTTTAATTAATTCTTCAATAATAGGGAACTTTTTCTGTATTCACTGAGTATCTTTATCAAACCTGTTTTACAGCTTCATGCGCTCCTGATCTTGCCCCCCCCCAATCCCTACCTGGACATGATTCCGAACCTATATACCTGGTCATGCTCTTGTGTTACATCACTTCCTAGGAATCACTTCCGGTGATTTTGTCACATTTGATGATCACGTAACTTCCGGTGATGACGGCACTACCGATGATGACGTCACTCCCTCCCTGATCGTGACCATGATCGTCTGTCTTGAGGTTGTCTTTTCTCCACTACTAATATTTTCTCCGTAATCAAATAGTTTTCAAACAAACTTTTGGGGGATATTTAATTTTCAAATAAATTTTAAACAATTGAAGAGAATTTTGATAAAAGTTAAACTTGGCTAATTACTTACATGAAGCAGATTTCCATACCTCTTACCTTAAAGAGCTGCAGTGATTAGCGGATGATCATGATTTTTCCGGAAGGGATATACGCTAAGACCATAGGCTTTACATCTCCAGCGCACTAGAATTTTATTTCTGGCATATCGATTAAAATTGCCTTCTGATGCAGAGGTGTGACTGTGGGAAATTCGATTGACAGGCTGCCGAAGAACAAGTTATGAGTACGGTTGATTGGCTGGAATTGACGAGTGGAGCCGATCGAGGTGCGGTTTTCTCTGAAATCAAAATAATTCAACTGAAGATCGGATGTATTTCATGTGTAACCCAGGATGAAGTGTGAACACTTTGTATCTTTTTGAAAACCATTTCTGGAATCATGGTAAGGTGACTAATTGCAAAAGAGGAAAGTAGTACTGTACAGTCTAATGTGCTTTCAATGTTAGCGACAGAGCACTTGAAATGTATATTATTTCTCGTTTTTTTACTGTATTTTTTCGACTCCCGGCTCTCTCTAATTATCGCCAATCTGGAGAGAGTTTCTGTTTATGTCTTTCCCGCCCTCAATTACTGTCCAAAACTGTCCCAGGTGTTCAGCATTTACGGCTTCTACATGAAACAGGTTTGACAAACAAAGTTATTGCATATAATTGGTCGAAAATGTCCAAGGATATTAGACTGGAGTACTTTTTCTGACGTGGTAGTTGCTTAACCTAAGCAGCCGCCATATGTGTTTAATCATCCAATATTATGCGTTCATCCGTGTGTGTCTGTTTTTTTCTTTTTCTTTTTTTTTCAGAAAAGCAAGAGAATAGAAAGATGTTACGATATTAGCTGCTACCCTGCTTCTCCCCATT
Organism: Hanleya hanleyi; assembly: GCA_036873755.1. Taxonomy (NCBI): domain Eukaryota; kingdom Metazoa; phylum Mollusca; class Polyplacophora; order Lepidopleurida; family Hanleyidae; genus Hanleya; species Hanleya hanleyi. Next base: position 34,238 of record JAVTVY010025475.1, read on the forward strand.
CGGAACTCCAAGTGCTGAAGAAATACTACCGAAAAATCTTAGTACTGTGGCTGTCTCATTTGCGTACACTTCGCCATCCATAAAATTGACTTAATTAGCTCTAATTAATAAAAAAAAAATGGTACATCGATGGATTAGAAGGTTCGTTCACTGAAATGCAACCTGATATAATCCTTCATGTATCCTTGAGTCATCAATTTTCCGAGAAATTTATACTATGTATTTTAGAAATGAACTTTCTGAGCCTATTCCAATCAAAGAGGTATTGTTTGCGGTATCCTAAAGTATACCAGATCATATTCATGAAATCGAATTTCTAGCCACGGAAATTATGGTTTTGTATATTGACGTTTCTCTGAGTGCAGATAACACTGCTAAACACTGTTTATAGGGAGAAAAAGGTTTATATCGAGATAGGACTAGGATCAACTGAATTCAATTGAATCATCTGGAAAAAAATAGAAGCAAAATGACAGATTGTTTGGAATGAGGAAATCACCGGACGGTAGCTTTACAAAGTTGAAAAAACTCGACCATTCAAAATGAAACAACAACGCGACGACAAAATCATCACACGGCTTAGGCTTTGAAAAATAGGTCAACACACATTTTCGATGCTGTTCCAAAATAGTTACAAAATGTGCAGCCGATGTGGTCTTGTTGAAGAAACAATAGAACATATTATACTCCAATGTAGTGAAAATATCACCCAACGCCAGAAACTCATGGACCAAATACAACACGTAACACTTAAATCCACAGTGGTAACAATGCTTAACTCCTCGGATGATCTGGCTAATGTAATGCATGATCACATATAATCAACTTCTTACATGACATCGAATACGATGAAACGATATGATAACTGTTAAATTAGCGGCCATATCCCTCTTTTGACTTAACAAAGGATATGGTAGCAATGAAGATATCTTGATTCTGAGGACCGTCTTTACCATATCCCTGATAAGCATTATGACCACAACAAACAGCTCATATATAAAACCCGGCCAAATTGTCACTGACACATTTAGAAATAAAATAGGCTTTGCAACGACGGAGATACTTGATTCTGAGGGCCGTCGGTTCCATTGTCTTGCTAAAACCACGGCCAATATAGCTAAACGCACTGACACGATTTCACGGCCAGAATGCCAGAGGCGAACATTTTTGACTAAAAGTATAGGTGATAGTGCTAGTGAATATACCTAGATTCGGAGATCCCATTGTCCTAAAAAAACTTACTGCCAAATTAAATAAACGCATAACACAGTATTACGGCCAAAACGCTAAAGGCGAAATATTCAGCATAAAATATAGGCAATGGTGATAGCAGAGATACCTTGATTTTGAGGGCTGTTTTTCTCATTGTCATCCCATAACTCTATGCCCCTCAAATAACTGGACTCGGCTAATTGTTTGCTGACCCGCAATGTCTCACTTTATATATTTATCTGTTTAACCATTAGTACATTTATTTATCTATTGAAATATTTATTTATTTACTTATTTATTTTGAGATATTTATCAAGTGAGCCTGGAAGCTCCAGGGTGCCTATTTGTGTGATGATATGATTTCAAAGTGTATTGGTGCCATTCCGCTAAGGAACAAAAAAAATCACAAAACTCTAAAAACACTCTTCCATTTCTTTGTGACACAGACGTAAAAACCACGGACGAGCCAGACCTGAAACAGCTTACGGATGACGAAAATAAGAATAAGTCAGCGCTCCAAGCGGCAACGTCCCAGAATACTAAAACCCGAAACAAACCAGAGGCGATACCCCTGAGCTGCTGACTGTTAGAACAACAGGATCCTTTGACTTTCATGCAAAGTGGGTATAGTCGTCTTCCATCTTGTGTCCTGATACATATTCAAATCACTGTTACAGGCACAGATTTCTGGAGACTTCGTCGCTCAGTTGTGTGCGTAGCAAGGGTACGAGGACAAAGGAATCCGCCACGCAACTACAAGTGCAATCAAATTAACATCTATTTACCAGTATAACATGAATGACTGGAACAGATCAAGGAACAATAGACAATATCCTCCATTCCATTCTTTTTTATGTCTGTCTGTCTGTCTGTCTGTCTGTCTGTCTTTTTTTTTCTTTTTTTTTTTAATTTAGCACTTATGTTGAAGCATTATGTTGATGGACCGCGAAATCCGTACGGGAAGCGGCACATAATATACAATCTTAATCAAACAATGCGTCAATGGAATGAATCTAATGGTCTCGAGAACATGAATTCCATAGCAACTGCGACCAATGTTTCATACAGATGTCGGTAACTTGGATTTACTTGGATTTGTACTTTACCGTCTCTGGTTACTGAGAACACTGCGTCGTTGGAATTCTCCTTGAGCGGACGTGGTACAGGTCTATAGGTTCGCTGGCCAGAGTTTATCGACAGGTTTCCATATTAAGCCCGGTGTAATCGATAACTTGTTAGATAGCTTGCCGTACATCGCCTCGTTGCTAACACTAATGGGCTCCGAAGATAAAGGGGGATATTTTAAGAAGCTGCATAGACATAATACGTCAAGTATTGATTCATCTTGTCATCCCCCCACTCAAAGACCGATTACCGTAATCTCTCCTATTTCTCTACACAAGTCTTCAGCGGGCAAGTATTCCGAGACGGGCTCGATCGATGAGTCATCACTCGTGTGAAATGCCGCTTAGCGTGTTTACAGTCTATTGATGGGGATCAATCAATAACGCACAGACAATAGGAATGTGTGGATTGAATCAACAAGTGAGATTTAGATTTCGATACAGAGAAAGATTTAGATTTCGATACAGAGAAAGTAATAATAATCTACAAGGGAAGTAATTCGCGCAGTTGTTGCAGCCCGAGATAGAACAAGGGGTTGGAGAGTGCATGATTGCGTTACCCACGGCTTTGCAAGCAATGTAAATAGTACTTCAAACTCGCCAAGTTTCAATACAGATTGTGTACCTCGTATGCTGTCAGACATACCCTCTGATTGCACTGGGTTTGAAATTGCGGGGCGCAGCTTTTGTACGCATGGCTCTCGGCCAATCAGCATCGTCCGCTAGTAAACGGATCGAAGCGGGCTTAGTATGTCACAGCTGAACAAGAAGGACCGCGTGTTCTTTTGTAAAAATTTAGCATACAACTTGCTAGTCCTTTTGGATGCATTTCAAATTATTCTTGTATGCACACATTCTCCCTGTGTCGATCAAAATGGATATATATCGCATACGCATGCGCGCCGCGTGTTTATGTGCGATGCAGCCAGAAGGTGTTACACTGAGAGTTCAGGATGTTCATGATTGTCAAACTTTGACTTTGAGAATGCAGCGAGCGAAGATAGTGTTAACTTTCGGTCATCTCAGTCCTAGGGAATTTATACCGATTTCCAGAATGTTTCCATAGAAGAAACTACCTTCCAAACAGTCGTGTGTGCTACGAAAACATGTCCTAGCTGGATCAAATAACAGTTGGTGACATCTCTCAAATCAATCCTTTTGATGTGGACATTATGAATCTCCGCGATGAAGTGCTCAGAGGCGAGATTAGAATGCCAATATCTTCATAAAATAGCATATATTTGGTAAAACATTTCTTTAAATGCCTCAATCGTAAAATATAATGACAATGGGGATTGTCAGGCTTGTTTTTCAAGATAATAGGAGGTTAACATGAGCAACGCTGATCCTAAATCAAAATAACATTGGGTATTCATCTATTTAAGTATCTTAAAACGATTATCCCATGATATTTTGGGACGATAAACGCACCAAGATAATAATAACCAATAATAATGATAAGGATACTCATAGTATAGTGTCAGCATAAAGCGACACCCTCCTTACTTCTTCCCCGCCTTCTCCCCTCCCCCCAGTTCCATCCCCGGAATTAGTCGGTTATCTAAAATTTAATTCTCCGGAAAAGTTCTTCGTTCGCTTCTTGAGACGTGATTATGATCTAAGAATAATTTTCGAAAAAAATAGGTGGGGGATTCGGCGTGATGATCAGTCGATTATGAATGTAAATCTATAGTATTCGTGGAATGTAATGTAATGTAAAACATCTTCAATCGACCATGAATATTTAAAAATGCGTGGTTATTAATTTTGAAGGCCGGGCATATACAGTCCACCATCTGTACATGACATTGCAAGATGATAAGCAATTTGTCTGATAGTCTCACACTCAAACGCGCTTAATTTGAGTGTATGTATGATGACAAATGCAGTACCAGTACGTTGGCCTCGGCCCCTCTCCCCCACCCACGCCACTCCCTGTTTTATTTGTCCCTGCAGGACTAGAGGCTATTAAGGGATAATCATATGAATATCACGCAAGGGCAATCTCATTATACAGGATCGCTGATGTTACGCTTACCTCCATTTTTTTAGCTAATTAGCAGCATATCTGTTACCGAACGTTCGAGAGAAATGCAACTTATTTTTATCTTTTGAGTATATTCTGATATCCCTCTGAGCATGAAGTGTTAATGGTAGCTTTGAGCTCCCCGCTAAGGTTAGCTAAGTATGTGACGAAGTGTGGATGCAGAGAGGTGTTTTATCACTCCTGACGAATCTTCACTTCTATCCTATCTGAATTGAGAATACCCAGATGTAAAGAGAGGATATTTTTGCTACTACGATAGTACGTCCAGTTCTCTGAAACACCATATTGCACACATCATATATAATAGTTCGGCAAAGAAAAAAAATAAACAATTTGCCTGGATGTACTTAAAGTTTTTGCAGTTCATGGTCGCAATATTACTATGTAAAAAGCATGATGTTATAATTGGCCTTGGTCTAATTACTCAGCCTTTCGGAAATAGTACTATTCTGAAAAAACTATTGCTGAAATATCCGCCAAGGTTTATATTCTTGCTTCGGCGAATACGTCCAAATGAGTGAGACATTACTGATTTCGCTTTGGGGAATTTGTCCATATATGATTGAATCTTAGACATTGGTACCTGGTACTTTTATTATTATTCGCTCATTTGCACATTACTGAGAGAACGAAGAAGAACCCGCCTGCCCAATGACCCATGACTTCAGCTGATCAGCTACAGAGTTGTATAATTTCACTTTCCCCCATCTTTTAACACACGAGACTATTTTGAACTGGTGATAACTGACATAATCTTATACATATGTACTATATTTTTCCCAGTATTCAAAGAAAGTGTCAGTATGCTTGAATATTGACAGAATATAGTACATATGTAAACAATTATGTCAGTAATCACCGTGTTCAAAATTACCATGTTTATGCTCTAGCTTAATGAAATTCCTTCATACGACTGATTCTCACATATTGAGTTTGTAGCTTTATAGAATCCCACCGACGATAAGAGTGATCCTCTAACGTTCATACTCTGACTTGTGTAATTCCTGCATACGAATATTTCTCGGCATATGACAATCTTCCTTCGAAGAATTTCTCCATAAGAGTTATTCTGACAAGTTGATAATCATTACCTCGACGATAGATCTCTTTGTCTTACTTTACAGATATTACCAGGGTATAACAATGATATAACCAGAACCATGGTACTTTTTATGAGCTGATCAAATGAATCAACTGATTAACACGTAAAACGTATGCTGACCTGCCATGGTCCGCTACTCATTATAGACCATGCATCCGCTTTGCGACATCGTTCTTATTATGGAAGCCGGATGCGGCCATTCGTTGCTTCGTCAAATCGACTTTTTAAAAGTCGAAGTCGTAGTCAAAGTCGAAGTCGATTCGGTAAGTGAAAGTCGAAGTCGTAGCGAAAGTCGAAGTCGATTTGGCGATTTCATGAAGTGAAACTCGAAGTCGTAGCGAAAGTCGAAATCGATTTGGCGATTTCACGAAGTGGAATTTCACTTCGCGACTTCGTCACTTCGCATCGTCGAATCGCCGAATCGACTTCGACTTTGACTACGAATTCGACTTTTAGAAAGTCGATGTGACGAAGCGACGAATGGCCGCATCCGGCTTCCATATTATTATTATACACGCCATGAGGTATTGTAGACGACGAAAGATATCAACTCAATTATCTGCACTGATTCATAGTTGTTCGAAACATAGGTTTTATAACATACGTCATATACATACAATCTTCGTGTAGAATGTCGTGTCGTTGTTAGGATAAACATAGGATTGATCGTGCAGTCTCCTCGGTGAGCATGTATGGGAAGGGCCTCAATTCGAAATAATAGATATGAGGAATTGACAGTTTCAGCAAAAATAATACGTCTCAGTATCTCTCAGAGCGATCCACAAACAGATATTATTGTAGAATGGCGTGTCGTATCCAGGTCATCGAGCTTAATTTCGCAGTGGCGAACACGTCAGGAATATTATCTATCGATCAGTCCACATAATTGCATCCTAGTAATAATATATCAATATTGCACGCCGTAGAGGCAAAGCGGGCTTTCTTATATGTCAAACATGTCCTCGAATGTTTGCTCTACAGCGAGAATCAGAGATAGATATAATTGTCAGTAAACAGGCGATGGATAAGGGTTCAGATGGCTTACCTGAGACCTACTGTAGAATCACCATTGAACTGAGTTAAACGCAATACACACCGATGATGTCTGCAGGGCAAATGAAAGAAACAGGTATTACGAAACGAAGATAATATCATTATAAATCAAAGATAGCGTCATTGCAAAAAAAGATGACAGATTCATTACAAAACGAGGATAGAGTTATTACAATTAGGCAAGCCCTTTCCGGTTTGTATACCCTAAACTTTATGCAATGAAATGTGAAATTCTCTTAGTACGTCACAAACATGAGCTTTAGTGTCTAGAATATATGAGTATGGATTCTGAAATCACACATTTCGGTCTAGGATCCAGTATACGGTCAAGAATACTGTACCTAACTTTGGCGAAACGGGATTGTCTTCTATCTTCGTGTTGTATAGTAATGTCTCTGTATGTATCTTCATATTTGATGATAACATGCCATTTCCAGAGGATATTGCGAGAACATTTCAACACAAAAATCTATGTTTTGTAACAGACAAAATGCCTTAATTATACTCTAAAAGCATGTAGTCGAAATTGACGAATATCATTTTGGTCAAAAATTTCATGTGTATCCGACTGTGAGATTTAACAATAAAAAACCTGGATATTTTTTTCTGTACGAATGTCAGTTTTTTATGCTACATAGCATAAATTAATGGTTGGTTTCACAAACGTAACATCAAGAGGAAACTTTCTCGGATCATCAAACTTAATAATTAGCTTATTATCTTCGGCTCACAAAAAATGGACGGGCGGGCGAATTTTATTTTATATTTTATTCCTAATTTCAGTTGGGCACAAGGCATTCTACACGAAATATGCGTTGAAACAAGCTGACGGGTGAATCGTTAATTCTGAATACGAAAATAAATGATTGTTCTCTAAGCAATTTTTGAAGCATGAACAACCTTAGCAGCAAACATTAGCTCTCTAATCCCTTGCGAAGCGTGTGGAGGTGACATTCCATGCTTGCCTGCACACGTTGCTCAAACAACTTGTGTTTTAGACACAGCAGAAGAAAATAAAAAATAATACGAATCTCGAGGCGGAGATAAAATTGAGGGCGGGTGGCGATGATAACCGAACTATTCATTTATTGAGCCTGAAAGCTATATCTTCTTTTTATACCGATTTCCAATGATTTCCGAGAGAGACCTCCATTCCCAATTCATGTGTGTGAGGAAAACAAGTCTTAGCTTGGATTACACGTGGACTAAAATTCCAAACAGATAGCCTTTTCCTTCATACCCGAATCAGCATTAATATACGTTTCACCCCGAACTACAGTATATGGTGGTACGACGATAAACGCACCAAGATAATAATAACCAATAATAACGATAACGAAATTAATAAACCCACAAAGACACATAGTGTTCAACATGTAACCTATATCGATGGCGAAACCTATTCGACACTTATCTAATAGAAACGTTTATGTTGACAAATAATGACACAGATCATTTTAGTTATCATCAGTGTAGACAATTATTCAACTGTTAATGCTTCCTTATAGATTTGTTATCGGGCGACCTTTCTGGGCTGTTTATATCTGCGTGATCCCGTATGTTTCTCGGATAAGATGGAATGATGTTACTCTAAAAATCATACGTGAGCGACCATTAAATTCACCTGTTCCGGCCCGTGATGGGCAATTAGAGCGATATGGTAGGACAGGTGGATATAACGTATTAGATATATTCCTTAACGAGAGACCGGAGAAAAAACACCAGAGAATATCTGTGATAAATAGGAAGGACTAATATATATAGTTAATCTCCGAAAGCTTATTAAACCATGACGGCATATACCACCGAATTTACCTCACCCTGGCCTTAGATGAGGAAAGCAATATATTCAAGATGGTCTGTACACATAATGGAATCTTTCAATAAAACCGAAACCAAATCGCATGTGTCTCTCTAGCCTGAAACGACGGGTGACGGCTGGCATTTTAAATTGACGGAGATCTCTCTTCTTCTCTCTCGGTAAAAGATGGGGATAAAACCAGGAGCAAACCACAGGGGCTCGTTACCGTTATCAATTGGTTAATTAGGATGATTGGGTGTCAAAGGATAAACAAAAATAGAAGGGCGGACACTAAATGAGCGCCTTCACCACACCACGCTCCCAAAACTCGGGATTTGTAACCCATTTTCTTCAAAACTCGAATAAACTTCTCTTCAAACAGAACGACATATAGTTAAATTGCATACTTCTTACATTAGTTTTGTCCGATTTTGCCTCTTCGGGCGAATAAGTGTATTTCTCTGCCAAATTCCAACCGATATTTCCAGATTGACCGTAACCTGGATATTTACCCCCCAGTCACAGCCAACTGGGTTTGCCAGGAACCAGCTCGCAGCTAGAGACTCACAGGTACGTTCCTTGACTCCCTCGCCCTCTCAATCAACCTAATTAGCCAATTAAGGTAGTCCGCTGGTGGTTTTGGGCGTTGGCGGTCATTTTTCAAGTTTTTGCCTGTTTTTTCCAGTAGGTTATCTCCCTTTCCTAGATTAAGAGATAGGGATTCCTTTAAAAGTCTCCTAGCCGAGAATTTTGCGCAGCAACATTCATCTAATTTGATAAATTTTGATAGACATTGTGATTATCTTCAAACAGTTAGAATATAAGAAATAGTTAAATAATATTTATATTATTTTTTTTCATAAATACGCTTCAAAACCATTCCCTATGTTTCTGGGTTACCAAATGGAGCATGGGTCAGTCCATTTAACAGTGTTTACAGCTAAAAAATACACACAAACCTATCCTTTTTTTCTTCGTTTTTCCTCATATTACACAATTATGAATGCAACAACACACATTATTCAAAAGGTTAATTACTTTGATTTACCACCAGCGGACATCCTTAACAACGGTAACGAGCCCCTGACGAACAAAACAGGCACTGTAGAACATACACCATCTAATTTGAAAGCAAAACAACTACAGTACATGTGGTTTAAAGTGTTTACACGAAGCGGGGTGTCGACGACAACTGCCGAAAAGCGATGAATCCTCTCGCGATTAAGACATAATTTGATAACAGAATGGTACACGCCACCTGTCTTTGGATAGCAGGGGTCTAGCGTCTCTTGATTATCCCAACCAACCTGGAACAGAAATGACGGATCAGTTTTTTTCAGGGATCAACTCTGTAAGAGATCGTCTGAGAGATAAATATGTGAGACAAGGGGTGTACAGTGAGTAATGAAATATATTAGTACATGTGTAATTGTACTGTGTGCTGATATCAAGAAGAAATTAACAGAAAAATGACAGCAACGATTGTTCAATGCAATTTCAATGTGTACAATGAGGTATTTTATAAGTCTCGGAGCGATTGAATTCCTCCTCTCGTTTCTTCACACCTCATATTCCTTACACGAGAACAAACTCATTTACCCGAATGAGGGGGAAAACATATATTATGTTTCTGGTTGCGCATTATTGTTTTCTCCTTGTACAGCCAAATTTGATAACAATAACCTACGTTAATGCCTAAAATGTAAAATCAGAGTTATATTAACCCTACGTTGGGGCCATTATGGAACCCCTCTACCAAACTTTCTCTCTTATCTCAGGGAAGACAAAAACATGAAAGCTGATCCTCCGCGACCATTTAGTTCATCATATTGGGGTCATTTTGAGCCTATTAGCATAATCCCCCGAGTAGACGATCATGAATTAATCCATGATGGCGGCCATGTGGGCTACGAGAAAAGTGATGTTTTCGTCATATTTTTTCAAAATTCCTGCTTTTCTTCGAGGAAAATTGGACAAAATTATTTTATTTCACACCAGGCTATTATTTAGTAATTTATCACGCACTTTTGCAAAACAAAAATACATAATTAAAACTGACCCCAAAATTGACCAAAAAATGCCTGTTATGAAGATGACGTCACTGTCACATCATAAAAGTGACCATCTTGGGGTTTTTTTCACATTTTCTGGTAGAGCTTGACCCAAGGATATAGTGTGGTAAGTTTCAGCTCCCAAGCTCAAGGGGTGAGAAAAGTGTTTAAGGGAGGGGTCCGAAATGGCCCTCTCAGGTCTGGACACGTCCCAAAAAGCCCAGGCCAAATAGGGTTAACAGATATCAGCTTTCATGACACAATGACGGATGAAATCTCTCGACATGGCCAAGGAATATAACACATTTTGAACACTCAACTACCAGAAACAAAGAACTGTTTTGGTCTAACGTTTTGGAGACAGTTCCTCAATTATCGCTTGTCTGGCCCTTTCATCGAAGCGTATGTCAGACGAAAGAAATTAATTAACGCAGGGCTCTGAAATTATCCGAGAAAAACAAGTCGTGCGCACAGAGTTATCTAATATCTTTTCTCCGTGTTTCAGAAATCACTCAACGGTACCTGAAACCACTAGCTGTACTACATCTGCTAAACGGTGTTGGTTCAAGACAGCATGCTATGAAAATATACAAGGGGATACTGAGTAACAGAACCATTGCAACGGAGCATTATCAAGCAAACACCCTCCGTCACTATGAATCACTGTAGAATATAAGGAGTTCAGATTTCTCTGTAGATTTCAGATTTCATGTTTTCATTTCATGACAGTTAATTAGGAATTCCAACTGTGTATGAAATAAAAATAATTAAAACGGAAGATGGCTTCATAGCATGGATATAGCCAATCTTCCACTCGTAATCTCATTAAGTTCAGGTGAATCACTGAAGTTACATCTGACAAACTGTCCATAAATAAATCGGAAGGAATGTCTCCATCGACATCTGAATTTAAGGGTTAATGACGTGAGAAATCTATATGTGATGGACGCGAGTCAAGTCAAATGAGAGAGAGAGAGAGACAGTTTAATATTAATATTTTCGCTGTATATAGCGTCAATTCAATGAACTTATTACGTAATAGCCGAGGCCAATATTCTCCAATGAAATAACAGATGTACAGTTGTTTGTGAACGTCGTGACGGAAACAAGTTTATGTTATATTGTCCGGTCCATTTCGCGAAGACTCTTTCTTTTGCTTAGAACTTTGAGCGACGGAAGTTGAAAAATCCTACTGGTTAACCAGTTTGGTTGAAATCACCTTCCACTCGTATGGAGTTTGTACGTTGATATTGTCATGTTATATCGGTAATCATAACACGAAAACGTCACTGAGATTTTCGACCACAAAGAATTTCCACGAATTCCGCGAGACTCGTTGCTGTTAGTAAACCAAATATCAATAAATTAACATCATGTCGCTATAGGATCTTATATACCCGGATGTAAAGTGACGTCACTGACCCCATTTCATGAAAATGCAGTATAGGTGTCAGATCCGATATTCAAAGGGAACGTTTCCAAATATCGAGATTTCTGTCATTTTTTGACAAGGTGTGAGGAAATGTTTTACCCTTAAAATACATCTTGATCTTTCGGTTCCGATTTTACTTCTTGCGGTTGTATACATTTTTTAACTGAGAACAAAAAATCACAACCGAATCACGAGATCGCGAATCAATCGTATTTTAAGCGAGAAAAATTACCGACTGAAACACTAAACTCGATAGACGATTATGGAAATTAGTGCACTCCAGCCCCAGCTACTGTTATCCCTTAAATATATACATACATCTTCTAATTATTTTATTTTAGACTTGTAAACACTATATATAACTTTTATTAAAGTTCCCGCAGTTTGTGGAACTATACTGTGTATCGGTATAAACCGACAAGCGTTACCACCATGCTACAGGAATCTGTCAGTCGCTCTGAAAAAAACTCCGATTAATTGGCGATGGACGACACACAGAAAACACCTAGCTCAATTCTAGTTCATTTAGATACCAATTTACCAACGTTTACGAAGGTAGATCGAGATTTCTTTAGACAGTCGTATTTTTCATCAGTGAGTGGACTTTAGCATATAATTTGAAACCAGAATGGTACAGAATTTCAGAAATCTATAATATTGTTCTGTGACTTTGATTGAAACCTTTATCGAACAGTGTAGTAAATATTGACAGACAGTATACGTGTACGCCAAACAATTTCTTAAGAGTTGAACAGCTGTCACGATGTTCTATTTCACATAGATACTACATATATCACCATCAGTGGCTATTTTTACAGATCTGTCGCTGTGTGCTACAGAACAAACATAATAAACAGACTGTTATGTATGTAAACAAAAATAACTCCTCAGTTATCATCATGTATAGGTTGTACCAATAAGCTAGTAATACATGTAAGCTAGTTTGTGTCACGCTTGCTATTTGTCCCTTATCTACAATCAAAGTGAGATTAAACCTTTAAATAAACAATGCTACAACCGTGGTCAAGGTATTCATTAATCACTTTTGCGACTTTTGAAAATTGGGTAAAACATCTTCAAATTTTGTACGGAGGCACACAAGTGCCATTTCTTATGTTTCGTTTCGAGATTTCTCATATCAATTCTTCAATCGAATATACTACTATGCACACTGTAAATTGGACATCGACAGTTTGCATATATCTGAGATAGCCACTGTTCCTAATACACTAATTACGTAATTGACTTTGCGCTGCATTTACCTGTGAGCAGACATCAACGTCATGAACTACAAAGAGCTGTTACGATGAACATTCATTCGATGTTAAAAAAGGATAAAAATAACAATTTAGAATTTAAAATCCAAGTTTGAAATGATGATACATGTAAAGCCTCGTTTTTGAAAGGTGACACCCTTCTTCCAATCCCCATGACCATATCCTATGTCCAGCGACGTATAGCCTAACAACGCACTATACCTTAGTCAACTTGTTCAAAAGATTTTATTTTTTATAATTTCGCGAAAAATAAATATTTCAAGTTTCCTATAAGTGCACTTAAGTGCAGTGCAAATAATTACGCGCTGTTTACCTGTCGTTCAGAACGTTTTCTTAGTCAATTGAAAATATAGAATCTATTCAAACAATAAACCAACAAAAAATAAATGTGAAACTGATCTTGATGAAGATCTTATCTGTTGAGAGAAATTGAACTAAATTTTTAATAAAGTCCTTTATGGTCTCATCTAGAATGTGTTCAAGGAAAGAACACGCCCGCTTGCCCTGTAAAGGTATTCGGTCAAACACAGAGTTGTGTCACTATGCTGATTCGCTATTGGTCACGCTTTACATATCACACGGTTTTTATTTTCCCTCTTACATGTAAACGCACTTTGAGGGCAGTATTTGGCAAACACCGAAAATATCTGATGATTTAAGATAATATATAACGTCCCACCGTCATGCCTGATGACATTGATTGATGTCAACAACATATGCATTTCCTCAGATTTCTCAAGAACTGTTCCATCGGTAGCAGCAATTTTTACTGGAACTGATTACCGTATTAATTTGATGGGCAATAGTTGTATATAGAGCCCAGAAAATTTAATCATATGTTGAGTTAAAGTATCGCAAATGTTCTTCCAAGATTGTCATTCTGCCTAATAATAATAATTTTTGAGGTTGAATATTTGAACAACATAATCTTTATCCCAGGAGAATAAATCCTGTAACGTCTCAGGAGACTACACTCAGGACACGACTCCTCGAACAATTTACTTATGTAGGTATATTGGAGAGATATGTAAGAGGTCTGGCGACTAAGAAACAACCATATGACTCTACAGGAAAGCCTTCCCGGCATCTCATATTCAGACTAGAATACGGAGGATTTTAGAACGTAGCCTTGGTATCTCAGCCACGCTTTTTGCAATTGTTCATGTGTAAACCATGAAGTAACCACAGGGCCCCTAGCACCGGATTGAGCGGAAGTATATACGCTATCTCGGAAGCTGTGATGACATATCAGTTCAAATATGTAACTCATCTGGTGTTAATGGATGGGCATCGACATGTAAGAGGGGACGTGTTAACGACGTCGGGCATTGCAGGTTAGTTTCTCTGAGTATTCTAGCATTTACCAGGTTACCTCATGTTGAGGCGTTTACTCTATCAGACGTCCACGATGCTCATCCATTAACATCGGGTGAGTTGTTTGAGCTGATCTGTCAAAAGTGCTCCCGAGCTAGCGTATCAAATTCCGCTTAAGCCGGTGCTAGGGGCCGTGTGAATATTTCATGGTCTCCACATGAACAAACGCAATAAAAGCGCGGCTGCGATACTAAGGCTACGTCCGAGAACAACTAACCTAACCTAGACACTGGAAATGTTATGAGTTATTTTCTGATATATTGGCCCGTGAAGTAAAGGCAATCGTGTTCTTGGGTTGTATGGGGCGATCGATGAATAGTGGACGGATTCCTGGAAGGCTTGACTGAATTAATGCAGTGAAAATATCGCCAAGTTAGAGATTACATGCACAGTCTGAATAATTTTGAAAGTATTTATGCGCCATAACTGAATTTCACAGTTGTGGTGACAGGGGAATATAGCTTATCAATTCAACCGTCCACAATACATCAAAACGTAATGCGGAAAGCTTTTTTTTTATGAGATAAACTGATATGGAAACCTATCGAATATGCATTTGTGCATCAGGGATTCACGAGAATGATATTAAAGGATAAATAGATGCTTATTGTAGCTCTGTGCGCCTACTTATCGAGACAGAATGGTTCGCTTAATTCAATGACAAACACCAATTGAGGAACTGGATACCAGAGGTAATTTACAACTGTTTGAATGCTGATTCTCCTGGGTAAAATTTTGCGGATCTGTTTATATTCACGTCAACTCGATTTATTCCTGTTTGTTGCGAATTCCGGAATATAGATCTCCTTGCCCAAAATGAAAACACTTTTCCAAACATTGCATCACCAGCATATCTATGATTATAAACAAATGAAGTTTCGAGATTAACAAAAAAGAATATAATAACGTTAGCAATATACCTATGAACGTAAACATTGATCAAATGTAAAGTAGATATAGAACTCGTGTAGACAAAAGGGCATGGTTTGTTTGAAAATACACAATGCTACCTTACAGGTAAACAATAAACGCGAGGCACAATATTGGTAAAAAACAAGTAACCTTAGACTCTCTCTGATAATATTGTTTGAATAAGACGAAACACAAAACTATACGTTTCTTGCACATCCTAAGTACAGTTAATAAGTTGATTGTGTTACCACGGTAACGGGAAATATGTTTCGTCTAGCCAAGTAATAATAGTCAAAACTTACATACGAAACAGATACGTACAGACAACACTAACACAGTAAATAAGTTAACATCAATCATATTTACTGTTCCTGACATCTTCACGAAGCATACGCATGAAGTGTATAGGTTTGGTAATTGTCCCGTATTTGTAGACATGGCTTTAGGTAAAATGTCCATCTGTAAAGGACTTAAGGACTCAAACCCCTCTAATATTCAAACAGTCCTATTTTGGGGCTGCGGCAGCAAAAGTTTAGTAGATATTTCATGTAGGAATCAGTCTGAGTCGTTGTGCAGCTGAAAAGGCCCAAGTAGAGACACATTGTTGTCTCCAGACTTGGCTATTGTATGCATTGTCTCTGGAATCTTACATGGAGTATGAACCAATAGCTGACCAAGCTCTATGGAGAGAGCGTCAACAAGTAAATTCGTTTATATAAATTCCTGACTGTCGAAGTAGAAGGAATATTTATTTAGTATTTTATTACGACGGAATACGATATTTTCCTAAAACACAATTTCATAATAAGAACGCTATCGCGATAACATCTTAAATTTTACGTAATGGTGTAATCATTTATGCATCGAGTGTGACTTACGGTTGGATAATATTGACCTTTTTCTGGTATTTAGAATCACTTAGGTTCATGGAAATTATGTAATCTTCAAAACTTCGCGTCAGGTCGAGTGCAATGACAACTCTTCAGAATGTAATATTTACCAACCATCTAGCTTATCTGGTATTGCAATGAATGTCATATGTAGGACACCTATTGAAAATACAACAAAGCACGTTTAGGAGGTGGAGCTTTTTATATGGGTGTACTCACAATTAATTGTTTACACAAGATTCTCTGTGTGAAATGAAAAATCCGCCGAACTGATAAAAATCGAAATCATTTGCTTTCTCAAATTACCGTCTAGAACAAGAACAAACATTGCAAAGATTCCTTCATACATTTGTACTTTTTCCAGTCTGCTATATACACAGCCAGAATAGAAGATGATGGTCCATCATCTTTTATGGTGATGATTTCTGTTCATCATCTTTTAAAGGTGATGGTTAACAAGTGTAAATTTAGGGTCATCACTCTTTTAAAGCGATGAACAGGTCTCATCACCCTAAAAGGGGGGCCTAAACGTTGCACTCATTGCTCACCATCCAAGCTGAAAGGGTGATGGCCATCACGGTATAATGTGAGCATGAAATAAAGTGATTGCTCTAACTCATTACCCTTTTTAGGTAATGCTGTCATCATCCTATTGTGGTGATTGCTATCACCTTTTTCTAGCTGTGTAACATACAGTATTAAGACATATCTTCCGTCGTTACCTAGATCCTGCCAGGTTGGCAAGGATGGAAACACCGTCTAAGAAGCACACTTCCTCGCATCCTTCAAACAGGGTTGTCTCCCCTTCTGCCATGTCGAGCTTCCCAGCCTTCAATCACTTGTAGAGAGCGGCAAAAACGCTCTGACATTCTCCGCACAGTTAGTCTTCACCAAGCCATGTAAACTTCTGAAAAAAAAATATCTTTGAGCTCCTATCTTCATGGTATTCCTTCATAAGAGTGATCCTCAAACGTTGAAGTCCTAGATTCATGGTATTGCTCCGACCATAGAGTGATCTCAAACGTTGATAAAATAGAATCCCAAGACATCTGGGGCTACGAACTTATATACCCGGATTTAAAGTCACGGCCACTGTTACAGCTACTGTTACCCGTTAATATATTTACATCATCTAATTATTTTATTAATATTATGGATAATATTTGTGTACACTGGTAAATGCACCACTAGACTTATAAACAATTTAACTATTATACTAGATAATGCAGTATGCGGAAATGCACTCTGTAGCGGTATAAACCGACCAGCATGCCCTCCATCTTACATGTAGGCCTATCTATCAGTTGATCTGGAATACTAAACGAGTAAATGCTAATGGCGACAAACATAAAATATCACCCCAATTCTTGCGGATTCAGATACCAATTCATAAACACAGCTCGCTCATGTCTTAGGACAAAGCATTTTCATCAGCATGTGGATTTTACCCAATAATTTGAACCTGGAATGGTAGAGCATTCCCGGCATCTATAATATTGTTCTTTGTCTTTGATTGAAATCGTTATCTAAGATTCTAGTAAATGCAGCTGGACAAAATATGTCTCGTAAATTGTTGAATCCTAAGACGAAAGAATTTCTCGATGATTGAACAGCTGTCACAATGTTCCATTTCACATAGTTCTTCTAAATATAGCACGAAAAGAGGTAATTATTTTTACAGATCCGTTGCTATATGTTCTAGTGAATAAGCAGAATGTTATGAGTGTAAACAAAATATAGCTCCTACCTCTTGCATATGACTTCAATTTATAATCATGTACAGGTTGTACCAAAACATATAGTTTATGTCACGCTTGTTGAGAAAGTACTATCTGTACATACAGATGATCAAAAGATAGTACTCTCCCTCATCTACTATTGTAGTAAGATTAAAACTTTGAATAAAGGATGTTAGAAATGAAAAAAAATCACAACTGCATATTTTTATTCATTTTTGCGACTTCGTACAACTGAGTAGAACACCTTCATCTTTTCTACGGAGGCACGCAATTGCCATTCCTTATGGTTTTTTAGATTTCTCTATGTTATCAGCTTTTCTGCACTAGAATATGTTACTATAGGCAAACTGTGAAATGAACATCAGTATACAAAATTCTGCATATATCTGTGATAGCCAATATTTGCTAATTCACTGATCGTAAAGGATCGATCACATATACATATTTCACTTTGTGCTGCATTTATCTGTAGGCAGACATCAACGTCATTAACTACAAAGAGTTGTTACGATGAACATTCAGTCGATGTTTTACCATGAGCTTCTGTACTTGTGCTTACAACTTGCAGGAACTACTCTGAGGAGAAAAATAAGAAACTAAAATTTCAGTTTGAAATGATGATACATGTAAACTCACGTTCTCGAACGATAAAATTCCCATGACCACTTCCTTTGTTTTGGGTCGGATAGCTTAACAGTGCACAAAACCTCAGTTGAGTTCTTCGAAAGGATTTTTTGATAATTTCCCGAAAAATAAATATTTCAAGGTCCCTAAAGATCTACGTTTAAGTACACTCGAGTGCAGTGTAAACAATTAAGCACTGATTTACCTGCCGTTTTCTTAGTGGATTGAAACTATAGAATCTATTCAAATAATAAACCAATAGTGAGTACACAAAATAAACGAGAACCTGATCTTAATGAAGATCTTACCTCATGAAATAAATTGAACTAATTTATGATAACGTTCGTTATGGTCCCATCTAGGACTTGTACAAGGGAAGAATAGTATACGCCCGCTTGCCCTGTAAAGGCATTCGGTCAAACACAATGTTGTGTCACTATGCGGATTCGCTATTGATCACACTCTACATATCACACGGTTTCTATCTTCCTTCTTACAATACGTTCCACAATTATGCCTCGTCACACTGATTGATGTCAACACCATAGGAGTTTCCTCCTGGTTTCTCAAGGACTGTTTCATGTGTAGCGGCATTTTCTACTGGAATTGATTACAGTATATATTGCTTGGATGATGAATAGTAGTATATAGAGCCCAGAACTCCTAAACTGACGACGATACAGCTCACCAGTCCCCAGTGTACGAGTTGTTACTGCGACACATGTCACCAATTACCAATATACGAGTTATCAGGGCATTTCCATCATATAGCTCTCTAAATTTATATCTAATACCGCTTATGCCAGTGCTAGGGGCCGTGTGGTCATGTCATCTAAGTTGCCACATGAACGGGTACAATAAAAGCGTACCTGAGATACACACATATCACGAATCGTTAGATGCTTGGTATGCGCTTTAGAATAGGTTAACCAGAAGACTATACTGTGAAGTCATGTGGCTCTGTCAGTATGTCGGCACCTATTCCCACTTCCCTTATATGCGTTGTAATTTGTATCGTAAATGTCCTTCCAATCTCATGGTAGGATTACCTCCTCCCCATATCTCCTTCCGAAGATTTGTAATCCCCTAGGAATGAAGGTGGATAACTTTGTAAGGAAGTTTATGTCATTTTGCCTAAAGTTATTGAGGTTAAATGTTTGAATCTACTTATGTAGATATAAAATAGCATGACCAGACACAAGGCATATTATGCTTTCTTTTCTGATATATTGGCCAGTATAGTGTCACGACAATCGTGTAATACATGTCCGTGATCGTTGATTATTGGACGGAAGCATATAAGGGTTGACTGAATTAATGCAGGGAAAAAATCTCAAGTTAGCGATTACAGACGTTGTCTGAAACATTTTGAAATTATGTATTCACTAAGGCTACCTGAATTTCACAGTTGCAACGGGGAAGATATCTTACCCATTCAACCGTCCACAACACATCATAACGCAATGCGGAAAACTCATTTTTATGAGATAAACTGATATGGAAACCTCTCGAATATGCATTTGTGCGTCAGGGATTCCAGAGAATGCTATTTAGGATAAATATATGGTTATTGTAGCTCTCGGGGTCTACGTGTTGATACAGAAGGTTTCGCTTAATTCAACGACAAACACCAATTAAGGAACTGAATGCCAGAGGCAATTTACAGCCGTTTCAATTCTTATTCTCCTGGGCTAAATTTTACGGATCTGTTTATATTCATGTCACTCCGGTTTATTCAAGTTAGTTATGAATTCCGCAATATAGATATCCGTGCTCAAAATGAAGACATTTTTCTAAACATTGCGTCACCAAAATATCTATGAATCTAAACAAATGAGACATTGGAATTAACAAAAATAATATAACATCATTAATATAGCTAAGAACATAAGCATTGATCAAATGTAAAGTAGACATAGAACACGTGAAGACAAAGGGCATGGTTTGTTTGAAAATATACACAATGCTACCATAGAATAAACTCGAGGCAGAAAAATTGGTAAAAAAGCAAGAAACCTGAAACTGTCTCTGATAATATTGTTTGAGTAATACGGAAAACAAAACTATACGATTCTTGCACCTTTTAAGTGGAGTTATTAAGTTGATTTTGTTACCACGGTTACGGGAAATATGCTGCGTCTGGCCAAGTAACTAATAGTCAAACTTACTTGCGTAGCAGATATGTGCAGACAAGAATAATTTTAAACATCAATCATATTTACTGTTCCTGACATCTCTACGAAGCATGCGCATGGAATGAATAGGTTTGATAATTGTCTCGTATTTGCAGACATGACGTTAAGCAAAATGTCCATCTGTAAAAGACTTAACCTTATCTGGTCTGGGCAATTTGGGACCTGTCCAGGCCTGGGGAGCTAATTTTCTTTTCTTACTCCTTGAGCTAGGGGCTCAAAATTACCACGCTATACCCTGGGCCAAGCTCTACCAGAAAAAGTATAAAACAAAACAAAGCAGTGAGGAGCGGGGGTTATGCAAGTATGCTAAAAATGACCCCAATATGATAAACTTGAAATTGGCGGAAGACCAGCTTTCACTTTTTGGTCGTTCCTGAGATAGGGGAGAAAGTTTGGTAGGGCGCCATAGTGGCTGCCTCAGGCCTGGTGGGGTTGAAGCCCAAATCCCCTCTGAGGTCCAACAAGCCCCATGTTTGGCCTGCGGCAGCAATAGCTGGCCAAGCTCTATGGAGTGCACATTGAGATTCTTCTGCTTCTTCCTCCGACGATCCTTATACATCAAAAAGTGAGTCGTGTCCCGTCGTTCACTTGACAGGAAATCGTAAATATAAAAGGAGATTTATTTAGTATTTTATTGCGACGGAATACGATATATTCATAAAATAAAAAGTCATAAGAAGAACCCTATCGTGACCACATCTTAAATTCTACGTGATGGTTTAACCATTTAAGCATCGAATATGACTTAGGGTCTGATAATATTGACCTTTTACCGGTATTTAAAATCACTTAGGCTCATGGAATTTGTTGTAATCTTGAAAACTTCGGGTCACCGCGAGAGCAATTACAACTCTTCAGAATGTAATATTTACCAGCCCCTCTGGCTTATCTGATTTTGCAATGAGTGTCATTTGCAGGACAAATATTGAAAATACAACAAAGCACGTTTTGGAGGTGGAGCTTTTTATATGGGTGTACTCACAATTAATTGTTTACACAAGATTCTCAGTTTGAAATGAAAAATCCGCCGAACTGATCAAAATCGAAATCAATTACTTTCTCAAGTTACCGTCCAGAACAAGTACAAACATTGCTAAGATTCCTTCATACAGTTCGCACTGTCATTGTCATTAATTTCTTCGCAGTTTTACTGTTTCCACTCCGCTTTATACACAGCCAGAAAAAAACGTATTAATTGGTTCAATTATGAAGATACATTTAAGTACATAAAACGGACAATTGATTAAACTGTGGTATAAAACGGTGATCTGAGGTCTCGAGATCTCTTTTCAATAGAAAATTATCACACTTTCAACTGCAACTAAAGTAATGGACCGGCCATGTTATGTATCTATGGAAATGTATGATTTTAGGTTTTAGACAAGAACAATGGATCTATTCGAATTATTTCATCAACTTTTTACTATAGATTTTTACTTTCAAGTAGCTATAATTTCTGAGTTGGTAAGGCAACGTTATAAAATTCATTGTACGCACATAGAAATTTTAATCTTCAAAACGTGTACCTCAGTTTCATTAATTTCGCTATAGAAGTGTTTTTCTCAGATTTCAAAATTTTGTATTCAAAATAAATGCGATTAAATTGGTCCGACATATGTGGTGTGTGTATGTCAAATTTCATAACGTTCATTAGAACAAAGCGGACTAAATTAGTAGCATCAGTTGAAAAGCCTGTAATCCAAATCCTACAGTGAAAACCCGCAGCGCCCTGACATAGAGTGTTAATCCAGTATGGTACAGGGGACTCCCTGGGGTAGTTTGCACACGCACTGTAAGCTTTGTGAGCTGACTTTTAGCATTATTCAACAATTTGACTCTAAACTAATCTAATGCTATGGAAGGTTTAATTGTATGCTTTATAAATATATAATAAAACATGCCTGCCTTTTAGGATGGGTCACGAGATCTTAGAGAGAGAGAATACATACTTGAAAAAGGGGGCAAAGTAAATCAAGTAAGACGAAACAATTACTCGGGTATGACAAAAAATCATTGAAGCAACAGAAACGAATGCGTCAAGTTTAAGTGTGTTGTAACAAGCACTCGATGTACGTTGCTTTGCAGGACGATAATCGATTTCAAATCATACATACTAATCTCCAGGTTTCTAATGGTCTTAGCGTTTGTCGTGTTGAAACTTTTGCCAAATTGTACCACCAAATGTAATATATTCAAAGAGGATGAGCCTCAGTATCGTATTGCCATGGCTTCAAATTCAAGAAAATTGCTTGCGCATTAAGGAGAAGTATAACTAAGGTCTCAAATCACTCCATATCGGTTGAACGTTTCCCCATCGAATTTCTTTTATTACCAAAAAACTGTGCGAATAATTCTCGGGGCGTACCCTCAGATCCATGAAGAATAAAAACGCATGACGTCCGCTTATGTTTTGATTCCTTAAGCTAAATTGTAAAGCGAAGAAGAAATACGTATGGTGATAACAGTTCCCTGTCTGAGTAGATCTTCCAGGCCGCAGTTCATAAAATATTGGAGGCCGTGTATACATTTCTCGCCCTACTTTCGTACCAGTGTTTTAATCCGAAGAAAATCGTTGGTTTCGGTGTATATTCTCCAAGCAGTGCTTAATTCAAATGAAACATTTCTTGTCCCGATTCTCAAACCAGTTTTATGTCAGGGGAAAATTGTCATTGGACAGCTAATTTCTTGCCCGTGCTCTCGAACCAGTGTCTTGGACCAAAGAAAAATATGTCATTGTTGACGATCACGGTCGATAATACAGTTCTTGCCCGGTTCTCGAACATGTGTTGAAGGCCCAAAGAACATTATTAAATATCTACCCTCTAATCATGAATCAGTATATGAGTCCAAGTGTTCTGGTCGACAATGATGCAAGACAATACATTTCTTGCCCCTATTCTCCCTCAGTGTTTTATTCTAAATGAAAGTATTGGTGCTAGTCAACAATGCAAGTGAACAATATTTTTCTACTCTCAATTTGGCAGCGTTTTAGTCCGAATGAAAACATTAGTCCTGGTCGACAATGATGATCAACAATAAATTCCTTTTCCTCACTCTCGCAGTGTTTTAATACGAAAGAAAACATTGTTCCTGGCCGCCTCTTCTCGGGTGTTTTAATCCGAAAGAAAACATTGATCCTTGTCGACAATGAGAGTCACAATAATGTTTTAGTTCGAAGGAAAATATTGTTCCTGGTATACAACGATGATCGACAATAAATGTATCGTGCCTACTCTCGCAGTGTTCTCAAGGTAAACATTGGTCCTGGTCGACAATAACGGTCGACAAAAAAATTGTCAACCCTACCCGCGCACTGATTTATTCAGAAGGAAAACATTGGTCCTGGTCGAAAATGACGGTCGCCAATAACTGTCTTTCCCTCTCTCTCGCAGTGTTTTACTCCGAAAGAAAACCTTGGATCTGGTCGACAATACATTTCTTGCCTCTACTCTCGCAGTGTTTTAGACCGGGGAAAAACATTGGTCCTGGTTGAAAATGACGATCGGCAATACATGTCTCGCCTTATACTCGCAGTGTTTAGCCCGATGGAATACATTGGCCGTGGCCGAAAATGACGGTCGACAATACAGTTCTCGTCCCTATTCTCAGAGTTTTCTAGCCCGAAAATAAAACATTAGTCCTTGTCGACAATGACAGTGGACAATAACTTTCTTGTCCCCAATCTCGCAGTGTTTCAATCTGAAAATCAATTGGTCGACAATCAGATTGTTCGCATTGTTTCAGTTCGAAGGAATATATTGGTCCTGGTTGACAATAAATTTCTCGCCTCCACTCTCGCAGTGTTTTAGTCCGAAAGAAAACATTGGTTCTGGTTAAATTAATTGTGCCTATAGCCTTGCAGAATTTTGGTCCGGAGGTCTTTTGGAAATCGCCTTTCCAAATATAGATCATACTCTGTATCTGCATTCAAGAAATACTCTAGAGAATGAATGAGGAAAATCTACTGATATATATAGATTATCACTACGAGTGGTCATTTATCTGATTTTTATCACACGAGTTTGATAAAACCCATATGAAACGAGCTTTAGCGAGTTTCATATGGGTTTTATCAAACGAGTGTGATAAAAATCAGATAAATGACCACGAGTGTTGTAATTTATTTCTCACATCAAAATAATGTTGAAAAATATCCAAAAATATAGTTAACAAACTGTAAAGGTGTGATACAGGCTTTGTATCACATGAGTGTATCACATTGCATTTGGCTGCAGTGATGTGAGAAACACATATACCACACCTCCTGGAGATACCTTGACATCATCA
Source organism: Hanleya hanleyi (assembly GCA_036873755.1). Classification (NCBI taxonomy): domain Eukaryota; kingdom Metazoa; phylum Mollusca; class Polyplacophora; order Lepidopleurida; family Hanleyidae; genus Hanleya; species Hanleya hanleyi. Next base: position 59,358 of record JAVTVY010025475.1, read on the forward strand.
CTAATACACGCATTACTAGAGATTCAAACACGACAACACATTCCAAGAGATAGACATTTAGCTAAATAGGACTACGATCACAGAAGTGGAGCCGCATTCAGGTTTTTCATGATCACATGCTTAAAGCTTTTTATCCAGGTTAATCGGATAAAATTAAATCGCGGCATGATAGCTAAAATTGTATAATGGCGATGTCTAAAGTGTCCCCAGATTTGAAACAAACATTGTATGCCGAATTTGATCACCACGTGGCCTGAGCTTGTCTGGCTCACTTCAAGTCCAACTACAAGTTGGTGTTGATGCCGTCGCGCAGATGATCATGTGTGCTCACAAAACCTGATTACAGTTTCTTAAAAAGCTCCGAAATTTCAAAAACATATTTCCATTTGATCGATCCCTTTTCGCAAGAAATTTAATGTCCACTTATTGTCGACCGTCATTGTCGACCAGGACCAAGGTTTCTCTTCGGACTGAAACACTGCGAGAGTGAAGGTGGGACATTGATTGTCGACCAGGACAAATGTGTCTCTTCGGACAACAAAACTGTCAGAGTAGGGGCGAGAAATTTATTGTCGATCGTCATTGTCTACCAGGAACAACGTTTTCCTTCGGACTAAACATTGCCATTGCTGCGACATGAGGGGCAATAAATTTACTGTCGATCGTCATTGTCGACTGGGACCAAGGTTTTCCTTCGGAATATAATACTGCGAGATTAGGAACAAAACATTCATTGTCGACCGTCATTCTCGACCAGGACCAAGGTTTTCCTTCTGACTACAATACTGCGAGAGTGAGGAAGAAATCATTGTCGATCGTCATTATCGACCAGGATCAATGATTTCCATCAAATTAAAACGCTGCGAGATTTTCGGTTTTCGAGTTTTCCTTCGTAGTAAAATACGGCGAGAGTGAGGACAAGACATGTATGGCCGACCGTCATTGTCGACTTGGACCAATGTTTTCCTTCAGACTAAAACATTATGAGAGTAAGGGGAAGAAATATGTTGTCGGCCGTCATTTTCGACAATGACCAGTTTTCCTTCGGACTAAATCAGTGCTTCAAGAGTATTGGCGAGAAATATATTGTTGACCGTCGTTGTTGACGATGCCCACTGATTTTATGTCCAGGTTAATTGGATGAAATTAAACTGCTTAGGACTAAAACACTGCTTAGGACTAAAACACTGCTTCAAGAGTATTGACGAGAAAATATATTGTCGACCGTCGTTGTTGACTATGACCACTGGACTAAAACACTGCTTCAATAGTATTGGCGAGAAATATATTGTCGACCGTCCTGATGACCACTGATTTCTGTCGGAATATGGTTTCAACAGAAGCAAGTATTTATTGAGGACCAGGACCATGTTTACATTCAAACTAAAACACTGCATCCCAACAAGAGCAAATCAAATGTCAGATTTGGTAAGGTATTTTATTGGTTGAGATCTTCCAGGTTTGGGAACTGAAGCATGAAGAATCAACCCCTGTCTGCAACCTCTCGATAGGAAACCACTCTGTTAACAGCTGTTGTACTGTTACGGTAGAACACTGAGACCTGTTTGTTTTATAGAATCACAGGTATTGACTTCTGATATTGCAGTTAAATAAAACTGATTCGAAGGATGTTTGAAAGTCAACCAAGACAAAGAGTCCTGATACTTTGTTTCTAAAGTCCATTCCCTGGCGTCACAGATAAGACGCGTGTTTCTCCTGAATTCCGATACTTAAAAATCTTGACAGAGGATTTCTAATTATTGAGTTATGTATTGTTTTTTCTTCCGGCAATAAATCCCGATTCTATATGGTAGCAATATTTAGAAGAGCAAATATTTGGAGGTGTATCCTTCAGGTAGACAGGTGTAAAGTCCCTGCCTCTGTGTGTTGGATAGTTCGCCTCTTTCATATCCTTCATTAATATCTTGTAAGACAAAGATAACTTATCTTTTTTTAAATTCAACAGAAATGCCATCTCTCCCGGGACTCTTATCGTTTACTTGAATTTCATTTCTTCAATATGGCATAATTTCTTTTATAGTTATAAACCAGAGACAATTTTCATTGAAAAATGCGACCAACCTTTGGAAGACTATTACGGCCATTCACTTTCTCGTAATGTCGTCCTGTTGTTATGTATGAGGCAAATTTGTGAAATAAAATAGTTTTGAGGCAATTTAGTCTGCAAAAAGCAAAGACGAGAAAATGACAAAACATTAATTTCTGCTACCACCAGATGGATGCTATTTTGAATTTACCTATGCTCCTCTACTCGGGGGTTATGCGAATAGGCTCAAAAAGATCCAAATATGATAAACAGAATCTCACAGTTTGTTCGGGGTTTTTTCGCTTTGGAGCACGAGAGAATCCCCCCAATCAGCCCAGATAGGGTTAACACTATAATGCGGACATGCATGCTGCCTACAATTGAAATTCCTTGAAATTCTTCTACCTGCATGCGTTTGACTGTTGGATCCGATTTGATTCTTTAAAAAAAAACCCCAGCTTTTCGCGTATGACAGATTCAGTTTTGACACAACAATGTATATTGGATTCATGAAACCCAACAAACCCCAAAATTAGATGGAATTGGCGACAAAAAATGAATTCGTAATTTAATGAACAAACCGAGAATCCGTAATGCAACATTTGCGCAACATGCTATCAAACGTGAGTAGGTTCCCATGCCAGAATGTTTTGTGAAACACTCGTTTTATTTCCGAATGTTCGAAGGAAGAGTTTGCGACCGACTTCGTACGAAGATCCTGCGAAACAAGTGCTGATTGATGATATAAAAATATCGTGCAGGAAACATCTTGGATGATATAATTTTACACACATGAGAAAGTGGTTGAAGTGTCCTTCATTCATTTTCATCAACGTCATCCTTGAGATCGGGCCGCATGTCATATAATATCATCGAGGCTCACGGAGACATTTGTGATGAGCTTGACGGTGTCTTCGATCAATTTCACTTTGAGTTCCCACGCTCCTCAGAGAGACAGTGGTGGTTGCATTACATGTGCAGTCCCCATAATCCTGCAGCGTATAGCGGGATTAATGCCCTCTACCGGGTCTGCAAACCCCTCGGGTTATGTCGTTCACAAGCCCGAGCATGATTAAAATAAAAAGATACCTAACCTATGATATCCTATCGAAATATGGGAGAGAGAGAGAGAGAGAGAGAGAGAGAGAATTAAGGTTTAACGTCGCGCTCAGCAATATTTCAGCTATATAGCGACGATCAAACAAAATTCTAAGTATTCAAGTTAATAACCGGCTTAGTAATTCAACTCATTAAAACATACACACATTAAAACTTATGCAATAAACCGATTTCTCTCAAATAATCTAAGACACAGTCCTCTCTCACCCGACCAAAAAGATCTTCCAAAGTAGTCACTCGATTATAAGAATCTTAACATCTATACAGCCGATAAGATTATGTTTCACTGTGAGATCTTCGTGACATGGATTACACCTTGGGACTGGCTCTGTTTTTTTAGTAAATGTTTGTGAGTTAATCGTGTATGGCGGATTCTATATCGCCTGACCATGGCTTGATCGAAACGTTTCTGGCTGTTCAGATGAGTATAATATGCCTGTGTGGTGCCCATAGGGACCAAAACGTGAGAGATCCTCATAGGTGCCTTCACGCAAGTCGTCCTAGACCTGGCTCAACTTCTATTTGCAAACTGACGAAGGCTTAGAATGCCCCAATAAATAACAGTTTAACAGTTTCTGGCTTAAAGAGGTGTACACAGGTAATTTTTCACAGACATGTACTGAGCTGTACACTACTGAATGGCACTGCACGGAAAGGCCCACCATATATGTAAGAACTGAGCTGTAACTGAACAGTTCCTGTGTGGTAACCACAGGTCAGAACTGAACTGAGCAGTACATGACAGTTAGCAACAACCTGGTTCCAAGAGGTAACTGATCAGTACTGCGCAGTAACAGGTTGGTTACTGTTCAGTTACCATGTAGTACTGTTCAGTCATGTTCCGTGTGGTACTGTACAGTATCCAATCAGTACTGACCAGTTACTGAGTGGTACTGTGTGGATACTGGTCTGTACTGATTGGTACTGTACTTAGGTGTACCGTTCCGGGCCCTTCCTTGCGGTTACCATTCAGTTACCACATGCTGTGTATGTGTTCTTTCATCCGTATTAACGAAACCAAAAAGGTTAAATTGCACGTATAAAGCTCGAATGTGCAAATATTTCACCAACAAGAACACGCGATAGTACCTCGATGTGCTCCAGTCGCTCGTGGACAGCTTCAATCGCACGTTCCCTCCTCGGCGTAAAGCGTCCTACCAGATATTTTCGGCTTCGAGCAGTACAAAAAGTTTCGGACCTGGGCAATCAGATGCGTTCGTTCAAATTAGTTGGAGAACTCCGAATATTTCGGTGCTACGCGCGATTGCAGATGCCCATGATCGAATGGAGCACATCGAAGTACCACAGCGTGTTATTGGCGGTGAAATTCAAGCTTAGTACATAAGAATGACCCTTACGGCTTTCGGTGGCCGACTGGTCTAAGGCGCTTCGCTGTTGATCGCTAACCTCACATCGCTCCAAACCGCGCTGGTGCATGTGTCGAATGTTTGTCAGTTACTTGCCGACAGACGGGGGTTCTCTCCGGGTACTCCAGATTCCTCCATCAACCAAACTGACTGTCACCATATGAGTGTGACATTAAGCCCCTCCCCCCCCCCACCCCTCTTTTCGATGACAGACCTTTAGTTTTCAGAAACCGTTGAAAGGGTTTGTTGCGGAATTCCGTGCTGTGGACAGTTTGTAAACATAAGGGTTTGCGCCAGGTCTTGAAGATATGCTTGAAGGCGTCAATGAGGTTCTCTCCCATTTTGGTCCCGATGGGGACCACCCAGATATCTAAAGTCAAATTTATGAACATTTTAGGGTTTATCTCCCTTGTGTAAACAGGTCCCTGCCTGTTTGTGTTCGCCTCTTCCATATACTTCATTAAAAGATCGCAAAACAAAGGCACCAATATATTTGCCCTAGGCGTCTTAATCTCTTTATCACATAAAATAGCTCAATTATTTTATTCGCCTTCCAACTGATTTGTTTAACGGTCAATTTGTTTGATCTGCGAGTTTAAACATTTATGTAGTTGGATCGATATTAATGCATTTCTTCGATTTTTTTTTTTCGATTTTTGGTTCTATTTCTTTCATGATCACTTAATGCTCCGTGATCATATATCCCTGTCTCTATTGTGATTTTCTTTTGCATTTATTTGCACGAATTTATTGGAATAATTTCTGCATTCGAGGCTAGTTAAGGTTTCTCAATTTCTCTCCCTAAAAGTTTCAATCGTCTTCTTCTTTTCCAACTCATATTCATCGTTTTATCTCGGTTTTCCATAATGGATAATACTAATTTAGTAGTGTTATAAGAAATATATGTACATATCGATTTATTTACTATCTTTGAACAGGCTGTATTTTTCTACTGGATTCGTTATTTTAATGGATACTTTCACCACAGAATGGAAAGATACATGTGTGCAACTCGATTCTTTGTTTTGATTTTCTATACTTAGGATGAACGTTATTGATACCAGGAAAAATTCTAAACGAGCTTGCTTTCGCAATCTTTTATCTCTTCCTGTCCCTAAACATGAAGTTAAAGCTGTGAATGGTTAGTTCATGAGACTGGTCTACGGCACAGGTGTGCAGACTAAGAATATCCTTGCTATAGAAAGGACAGACACTTATCTTTAATGTGGAGAAAAATGTCTTAGCTGGGTTAGAAGATAGAAAACGGACACTCTTAACCACCGGACATTCCAAGCCTCCAAACCGGTAGCAAGTATTGCTAGCTTCAGAACAGGGTAATCTAGCTCCCTATCAAGCCTGTTTGACGGGACGTAAGTTCTTGCTAATGAAATGATAACTTGGTTCGCATTTCAAGTCGCAATCTACGAGGAAATGTGTCAGTTGTCATTATGCATGTTTGAAGTAGCATACAAATTTGTCGGGGATGAGGGGCTCTGCTAGCTATAGCCGTCTAACATTTTGTTGGATGCAATTTCACTGACTGTTTTTACCGTCGTCTGGCAAAATGATGAACTAACAGAGAAACTGGACTTGAAACAGACATGGAAAGATATATGGCTTTCTGAATATTCAGCAAAACGATTTATTCTTTTTGACCTTGTAAGAAAATCTTTTGTATTTGCATTCGAAAGAAACACATAAATTTTCAACGGATACATAGTATGTATCTTCACGTCACATTTTGGCAGATATAACGGCACACGGTAAATGACTAGGTTACTTGCAACCTGGAGCTGAAGAAAATACCCAGTTAAACCATGAATTTATGAAAACGTAGAGATTAAGATTGGTCACACTAGGCGGAGGTCCTGCATGCTGAAAGATTATACTTCATCCGTTCATGTCTTTCACAACATTCAAGAAACTGGAATGAGGGTACTTCATTGTATATGCTTGTCGAACTGATTTCTGTATCAATTTTCGGTGAATGGAATGTAGTTATGAGAATATTTTAACAACGATGTCAAGCTGGAAGATCAAACGTTGGTCAGTATTAGGATTTTATGTTATGTATATAGAACATCATCATGTCTGGGTGAGTTCATTGAAAATTGCTGACCGCTTCTCTTTTGTAGGAAACCATCTTGTATTTTTATTGTTTTAATTTCATACAAATTTGTAATTGATGCTAACTGTTATACGAAATAGGTATTTCGATTATTGACGCAGACATCAGTTTATGGACAACGGCTGAATATTGAATGTCGGGTCTGATGCTTGCTGTCTAAATGACTGGAATCCTCATATTTACAAGAATGAGTATCGGCAGAAGTATTTTAACTAGAAGTATGATTTTTTTTCTGTTCGCCTCGTCCCACGGAAGCATACCAGACTGTGACGTATGCCACCTTTTGCATGCTGCGAGTTCTGTCTTCTGTTCACTTGAAATTGAAGCCAAAGATGCAGTAGGGTCAAATGTTGAATCTGACAGGTGTGCAATGTATAGATGCCGACGCAGAACGAGACACCTGGCTGCTGTCTTTTGGTGAGTCGTAATGAGCGGGACCAAAGTGTCGGACTTCTCGTATTGGTCGTAACACATGGGCTTGACTTAATAATCATTATCTTAAATTACACACCGATCAAAACTGGTTATTACATGGTGATGGGAAATGTCGTTTTATCACACAATGAAATAAATCAATCTCTCTACACACTTATGGTGATTTGCCGAAATCTTTGCCATCGTTTATGGAACTGAACAGTCATCAAAGCGTTCCGATGAACAAATTGTTTTTAATGGGTGTAAAAAGTTGACAAACTAATGGGCAGAAAACAGAATTAAGATGCAGCTGAATCTCAAACATTGTACGACAGATTTAGTGGCAACAATGTTAATTGATTTCCAGAACAGAGCCAGTGTTTATATATTCATATATCTTATCGATGTGAATATGAGAAAACCCCATAGACATTCTGACATTTCGAAGTTTCAAATCATACCAATTCACACTATATTACATCACCATATGCGCTTTCTCGGAAATGTTCATGGCGCATTGCATCACCCAAACACCCCGGGGCTAGGGGCCGTATGAACCCATGTACTTCAAGAACCTCATGGTATACTCATATGAACAGTCACAATCAAAGCGTGACTGAGATACATCATTCTTTAGATGACGACTTTACAACGAATATTATGGATTAAGACTACTGATCAGCGATACGGATTTGATATTTTTGGAACATCATGATGTCTTGCCGGCATCATTGAAAACTGTTGACCGCTTCTCTCTTGCAGGAAACAAGCCTATGTTTTTTGTATACTATGATTGTCTTTTTGAATTTGGTGCTAATACTGTTATATGGAAAATGGAATAGGTCTTTGGATTATGGACGCGGATATTCTCTAATGGACGACGGCTGGATTATGAATGACGGACTAGACGCTTGTAATGTAAAGGATTTCTGAAGAACAAAAACTAAATTAAAAAAATAATAAAAAAATAACTTGATAGAATCAGACTGAATGAACGAAGCGCGAATGCTCGATCACAGTATAATTTATAGGGTTATCAGATCCGATATGAACTCACATTTAATATGAATACTGACTCGTTATGACCCGGCTCAGCATTTTCCTATCTGACATTTCAAGAACATGTCTATCATCCTAACATTTCCAAATCAGTAAAAGCATTCCTACATTAACATCTGAAGATAAATCTGTCCAAGCCAGAGTGAACATTCCCGCTCACTTTGAACCTCCGTATGAAGATTTCTTACTCACTATGAATATTTCTGATGCACTAAGAACATTTTCGAGTCAGTATGAACAGATAGTACGAACACATTGGGTACATTTTTACCGTTCGCAAGAGAATTTCACATGCAGGTAGATAGATGTTTAATTGAGGTTTAAACTCGATATTAACATTCAAACACATAACATCCTCACAGTGTGGGAACGAAAGTGTACAGTTTTCAGTAGCTGCGAAGGTGTATAGCGACGATCGGTAGAAACAATATATCAACAGGTAAGTTTGAACGCAAATTCTCAATATTTAGCGATTATATATACATTTCATTCAGATTTCATCCACCATGGAGCCTAATGATCATCTGAGGAAGATATTCACAACAGAGCGCGTGAATATTGAAACATTTTGACCTTTAATCATTGACGGAAAGCTCAGATTGTCTCCAACACGGATAACATGAAGATTGTTTTAGTGTTTTCTAAGCTTTTTTTGTTCTGAGAAGAATTGCATGGTCGATAGAACGGGGATTGAGCTTCGCGATCTCGTTGAAATCAGTGGTCATCTTTATCAATGTTTGCAGTTTCACTGATGAGTCTTTTCAATGTGGTGTATAGCTAGCTGTATGTTTTCAAATAGGAGGTGTATAGATCGCTGCGATTGTCGAAAAATATGGCCTTTCATATAAAATATCTTATGACACCGTCATTCAGATTTCTTATCTCTTAATACCAACAACTTTACTTGCGTCAGCGATTCCATCAAAGCTAAAAAATCATTTATCCATCAAGTACACGCACCAATTTCAGCGTGCAGCTAGCCGATCGTCGCTACTGAAAACAGCTACTGAAAACTGTACACTTTCGCGTCACTTCCGTTCCCACACTGTGATCCTGTACAAAATAATCCTTGAACGGTATCATGAGTCATGAATAAAAAAAGAAATATATACATTCATAATTTTCATCAACGATTTTGAATATATAAATATTGATATGGGAAAATAGACATGAAATTTTTATTCTGTCGCGAATTCTCTAATAATTATATTTATTAATGTTCATGGTTGTTGAAAATGTGCGTGTTCGTGTGCCACCGGGTATCCCACAAACTATGGTGTTTTCGAATCTCTTGTCACGGTCGCCAGGGTCGCGGTATATAATTGATCTAATTGGTCAATATATGCAGTATGTGACTTTACAGTTGTGTTTTCGTTGAACACGTTACAGTGCCCAAGTGTACCAGAGGTATCTAGGATAGGGATACCCCTGGTTTTAACGAGGATGCGGGACATGATGCTGCGGAATGAGCCTGGTGATTGGTACGTTTGACTGCGATCTGATTGACCGAGATATGATTTGATTATAGCCCTATCCATCGGCTTAGGCCCATCAAAAATGAATTTGAATTTCCAATGATTAACACTGCCGTCACCAGATTGGTTCGTTATATACATGTACCAATATCGCAGTACTATATACAAATACATACTTGCAGAGACGACAAACATTTACCGGCATAAGATACTCCGTCCACTGTTGAAACTTAAGAATCCTACATTTCAGCCAGTTTTTCACGTTTTCAGACGTGAGTCACTTTGTCCTGAATAGTTCTGACAGATCCACTACTCATGAATTCGAAAGGCAACTTTAAAGTGGTATCAACACCATTGTGTGTATTTTCTCTTCATAAGATATACACAGTTTTACTGGTCGGTATATTTAGAAGTTTAACCAAACGTTGATCAGTTTAGTCACAACAACTGAACAGATCATATTCTTTCGAAAAAAACATCAGTGATAGGCAATGGTAAAAGGCGATGACAAAAATGCTTGGTGATGTATGTCACAACTTGGTCTTATAAATACATGAGAAATGTTTGAGCTAAGCAGATTTTCTTCTGAAATAGCATGATTTTCCTACATTAAACAATACAGCATTTTGTAATGGAATTTTGACTGACGCCATTTTGGTCAAAGAATTTTAGAAGAGAGACTTGGCTGTAGGCGTAGTACAATCCATCCTCGGGTATATTCGGTACTGGACGTCCCAGGCTAAAACGATGAGTTATCCGTCCAGTTGGACATCGCAAATTGACGACCACCTGCTAGAGAAACAAAGCTGAATTCTTTCTTGTATTCTCAGAGAAAAACAACAAAAGAATCCTAAACGCTGTTGAAAGTCCATTTAGCGAACAGTTAATTATTCTTCAAGTGTTAATTCAATTAATATTTTTCGAGCGAATAAAAGCGAAACATGGCCAACACGTTCATATCACGCTGGTTTTGTCCAACTCAAAATCAATCACTTGAATCTTCTGAACTATTTGTAGGGTGCAAAGGAGGTTGTAATTTTTACCTGTATATGGCGAGATTCTGCTGGTGGACGTTTCGTCCCCGAGGCCCGTCCCCTGTATAGACATTTTGGTCTTTGATATATGTTGGTATTGTGAGAAGGTGATGCTGGGTCGACATCGGGCCTTACAGACTAGTATTGTGTTAAATGCCGTCATTTTCATCTGACGACGATACAGCTCACCAATCCCCAGTGTACGAGTTGTCACAGCGACACAGCTTACCAATTACCAATATACGAGTTGTCAGAGCATATTTGTATCTAATACCGCTTATGCCGGTGCTAGGGGCCGTGTGGTCATGTCATCCAAGTGAACAGGTACAATAAAAGCGTACCTGAGATACAACACATATCACGAAACGTTAGATTCTTGGTATGTGCTTTAGAATAGGTGAACCAAAAAACTATACTGTGAAGTCATGTGGCTCTGTCAGTATGTCGACACCTCTTTCCACTTCTCTTATATGCGTTGTAATTGTAAACCGGAAACATCCAAGGCACTCACCAGCAATCGCCTTTGTGATGCTGGTTGAAATCTGCTGGTAGATGCCTTTACTCGGTTGTGGTGCTTTAAGAATAGGCTCTACGAATTTTCACGAAAAAGGTAAATAAATTGTTCCTAAATTAGAAAAACGACTTCTTGATTTGTTTATGCTCAACGTCTGGAAATAAGGTATTATATTCAGCATATTGGTAAGTCGTTTCAATGAAACTCTAATATGCAGATGGTATATACAACTCAGGCGAAATTGGATCACGGGGAAAATTCAAAGTGTTGGTCATCCTAAAATCCTACTGTTCATGTTTTCGTTTATCTTGTTCAAATGCTCATTACGTCAAAGAACATAATTTGTTAAAAGCATGGTCATTGACTTTGCTTTGTTTGGTTCATGTTTATCTTGTTAGCCTATAGTATTGGACCCTCCAACGGACATTTCCAACATTTTCCAAGTTAGAATGGAGAATATGAGATCGAAAACGAGGCCCGGCTACGGCATGGGTCAACTGAGACAGTCAGTGGATTGCATGAAGATTGGAATAGCTCCTATAAACAGTGATCCAATGAGAATTCTCGTCTTAATTTAAAATGGCGTGGATCGAATGACCAATCGCTGGAGGGGAGACAGCTGGAATAGCACGCTGACAGTGTCTGTTGATATCTTGATTTAACAGAGAGTTCTACAGTCTATTTATATTGCCTGTAAAACTTTCCCTGTGAGACAGCGAGGCTTTGTTAGACAAATTCAGAATGCTAAACATAAGGGGTACCGCTCTCCGATTCCAGCCTTGTAATCTCTCCAAGAGTCGAATGGTATCGAGTGTCCACTGGCAAAGCATCCTAGAAAATGTAAATAAAATACGTCACTTTGAATATAAGCAATATCTCATACTCATCTCTCCCTGGATGTAGTCTCTCACGTGATCCCCTCAGATGGGCGGCAGTGGTTGCTTTACTGTCTCCGCCAGATTGAGCATGGTGGATTTCTTTTTGTCTTGAAATGGAAAAGTGTTGAGGAATTTGTTTAAAAAAACTGGGAGGAGGAAAGAACGTTATCTCCTAAATCACGTGATTTTGGTACGATGATTTGAAAAAGGAAGTCTGGCACGTCCATATTCACAATGCGTACATGTAAATTTGATCATTTCTTTCACGTTCGGACAGTTCGTTATTCTCGTGAACCATTTTCACAGTTTAGCTGCACCCATGATTACATGACATTACTAATACTTCAACGTACAGGCGAGACTCGGGTCGTGTTTACATGTATGAAAGATTGTCAAGAAAATGATGCATTATCTATTGTTACATAGATACATCTAACCTATGAGTAAGTAACCAAGTAGATCACCAGCTTTCATGTTTTCTGTAGCTCCGCTGTACGAAAGTTTCACAATACATGTGAAATATAATTTCAGCCATATAGCCAATGAAAAATTAACGAAATTCATGAATGATATATTAGAAAACTCTTGTTCCGATATAGTGTGCATTCTAATCACATAGAGCTGAAGCTCTAATTTTACTCATATCATTTTTAAAATATCGCTTTCTAGATAAACTTTGTAGAAAATCCAGCAATTTTATTCGCCACTTCATCTTCCCAACGAATCAAAATTTGACTCATGGAAGTACATATGGCTAGATGGCGAGGCATCACCCCTCTCCTCTCCCTTACCCTACTCCACGACTCTCCCATCTTTCCTATTACCATTTCGAAGGGGGAATGGACGGGTATATTCAGTTCGGTCCATCATCTACTCTTTTCCGCCTACCACAAATAAAGCAAACAGATATAAAGATCCAGTGGCATGTCAGTGTCTTCAATGTTTGACGTGCGAATATTTCTACATAATTACGAAGGCCACAGCAGCGTGAAACATATAAACTATTCTCGCATCTTTAGAATTTGGCATCAAGCTAATCAGAAGGGGCCCGTTTTGTGGGTTGATCATGTTTACAAAAACAATCTTCCCTTCACCGACAGGAGAGCGGTACGAGTGCTAACAGCTGTTAAACTAACGTGTTAGTTGATGCTGTCTTCGCTGCATATTGTTCTAAGGTGAGAGCCCCTCACATCGTATTTTAGTGATCAGAACCAAGCTAATTGCATCCGTACAGATCCCTCAGTTGGCTCGTTGCTCGTTCGGGAAGACAACGTACTGTAACTTAGCCCTAGCTGTTTGGGGTCAAAAAATCTTACCATAGCACGTCAGTCGTCGAGAGCAAACAGTATACTCTCGTTTCTCTCCACCGAGAGAGATGCGATTATTTTCCTGATGTCTGTTCAAGACAAACAATTCAGAAAATGAAGGCAAGGAAGGCTACTTAACTCGGCTGTTGAAGAAATATCTCGTTACATCGACAGAAGAGTTCCAGGTTGAACATTAACGTTCAATTTCCGGAGCTAACAACGTCTTTCAGACGGACGTGTCGAAATCATTTACTTTACGGTTACATACCTCCTGAATCCGTTGCAGATACGCCAAAGTTGAACACTGAAAAAATGTCTCTTTCCATTTCAAATGTTGCGAATAAAGTCTCCTATAATATAGACAGTAGAGGATCTATTACAATCACGGTATATATTTTGGCTTTGAAATAGTGAATTTTGCCGATATATATACATATTCGCATGCTGATAGCAAAATTCGAGCATAGTGCATAGTACAAGATCTATGGCGTTACGTTTCGCAACTTGTGTATAATTCCGCTTAATCCTAGGCGCGGGGCAGTGTGAATGCATACACTTCTACGTCCTTATGATGTTCATATGAACACACACAAAGCGCGACTGAGATACATCATTCTCTGTATAACGACTTTACAACTAAAATCATATGGATTAAGTACACTGATCAGTGACACGGTTACACCCCCCTGGATAAATGAACGAGTATAGTGAAGTAGACACCCACGATGATATGTATGTGTAGACACAATGGATCAGTATTTAATTTCACAATGAAGCAAAGATGAAATGGTTCAAGACTGCGACGATATGATCACCTCTCCAGTAAATTTGTACAGATAAAAAGAGAAAGATAACGCTTTAATACGGCGTCATTTTCCCACTAATGGGGAAAATTTGATCTCTGGCACAGCCGCACAGTATCAACCTACTCATGGAACAGAGCCAACTTGTCCAGGAATTACATAACAGTTATGTCTACGGTTTGGCCAGCTGCTTTGGATGTATAACAAGAAAAGAGCTGTTCTCACATACCAACGCTTGTTGTAAAGGTCTGGAATGGAATTTATGAATGATGAATGACGACATAATGGTTTTCTAAGCACTCGTCCGACTCTTACAAGCTTTTCACAGGCTCAAAATCTCCGGCGCTGTTTCAAAAGACCCGTTTCAAAGGTCAGTGTGGAAAACTTCATTAGCGACAGAGAAGTTCGGAGAATATAATTGAGATATCGGGAGATGAACATCAGGAAACAATCATTCGGATCCCAAGATGACAATGTTATATATCAAACAAGTATAGTCTTTCATTTGACATTTCAAACGAAGAACCCAAATATATCTGTCCATTCCGTGTATATCGGTGTCGAATATTTTTTCTGTGTCGTAATTCGCAAGTAAGACAGTGAATGACTGATGGATGATACTAGAATATATCTACGATATAGAGTTACCATTCGGTAACACCGTGCCCATATCTGCCTATAGTTAGTCATTTATGATAGAATTGTATAGGAACACACATAACATTGGTGAATGAACCAAATATACTTCCATATAGCCAAACCACTTATTCCAAGCGCTTCTAAGATAGAATGAGACCATATAAACTCATCATGCTTTTCGTATCTCCTTTAAGTGACCATTGTCATAAGCTGTCATCATTATGTCGTTCCGTTCATCATTTCCAATTATTCCGTTTGGCAATCTATCTGGCTACAGAGATAATGTTCAATATAGCCAATCCAAATCTGAGGGACCCAACTATACTGACATTAGATCAATATACTATATTGCACATGTATTTGCCTTTAGTAAACGAAAATGTACAAAAGCAAACCATGTTCGCTAAATCATTTATTTGGTATTCATCAATACACTGTTTCCAAATCCATGCATACGCATTCATTATACTCAGCCATAAACGATGAGTTCAATACAATAAATATTTAATGAAAACAGATTAATCTCGTGAGGTAACATCATAATGTGCGGTTAATATATTTCCAGATCGCGCTGTTTAACTTGCTCTTCCAAGTCGTTGTTTTAGTGTCTCGCGAATTCAGCCATTTCTCGACATTGGTATGGATTCGAAAACCCGTGTTGTATGGATTCACCAATCGATATGTTTTTATTTTTCCACGCCATTAATTTTAGGCGACCAAGGATCTATAAGCATAGATATTGATTGAAGGTCCAATGTGCTTTCATTTGTGTAAAGCTCGTTTACGGCTATTTATCCCTGACAAAACGGTCCGGTAAATAAAAACTATATAAAAACATAGTGCAAACCAATACTGCACGGAAGAAATATTTTACTGTTCAAACAAAATGGCCGCCTGACCGATTTCGATTGTTGACTTGGAAATTGTTATGTAAGATGATGGTAGAATGATGAATATGACGCCAAAATCTATAGCTGCTGATGATTGTACAAATGCCTCTCCTTTGCTGAGAAAGACACATTGTAATTAACTGTACGCTGATTCGTGTTTGACCATGCAGCATGTTACGTAAATGGTGAGATCTTGCTAATGAACATGCTGTGTTATCAGTTCTACCTCGCAATTTAAAGTACATGCATGAGTTCCTGAGAAGTTCTAAAATATAAAAATATACTTAACTGTATGTCAATGATAATTTCGCTCTTGATATATTCAGCTGCAGGTTAAAGGATAGGCTAATTAAACTCAGTACTTTGGTAGTCGTTCACATATCCATAATTTGTTCGGAATTAATTAATGTAGCACAAGTTGCGTCGTGAGTAAAAAAATGACATATTGGTGTCAGAAGTGGGATGCTAACTTGTAATTAGCATCCAGTAAAAAGAAAAATACCCCCCCCCCCCACCCCCTTATCGGAAATAACCAACACTGGACGCTGCTCATGTACATGAAAGACACCTTTGAGCATAAATTTTATTTATGAAAACAAACCTCGCCTATATAATCCAAGGTGAGTAATTTCAAAGTGTCCACTTCCCCCTGCGGGCGTTAAGCTATCAGTGAGCAAGTTAGCAGCGGTTCCTGCATTTGTTGTCATGGAACGTACCGGTATATCACGATAACATTAGCCCAAAGCGTCTGCACAGCGTCTGCAATGCTTCCATTGAACACAGCTGTTGCATCCGTACGGAACAATTACTGTACAGCAACATACATGTATCTATCAGGTGGAAATGGAAATAACCAATGGACTAAGCTTTCCACAAATGATATTTTTTTTACATCAGAAATATGATGGCGTTGTTTGATGTGTCTGTCTCCCTCTGATTGCCTCTGGGGTATGATTAATATATAAAACAACATTCAAGGCTGGGTGAGCCTTTCATAAACTGTCCTGTGTCTATACGGAGAATAGAATTAATCCCACCTTAAATCGGCCTTGATCCAAGCTTGACATCCATTAAGCTGCCGTCCGTATGTTCGTTGCAGATGGACAATCACCAGTCCACCAGATGTTTTTTTCGTTTCGCATGAAACAAAAATCTATTCATGCATGCTTATGTATGGGATTCAAAAATCATAAGAGGATTATTTGAAAGAAAGAATCCATCAATTAACATGTATCGACTGTGCTGGACGCGGAGTATAACGTCCAGTAAATGGTATATGCCACAGTTGACCAAATACCCCCGACAAATATGAGTAGACGCAAAGTTTGTTCATGGTCTAGCCAAAATAACGGATTATAAATAACGACGGGTCATAAACTACGACATCTTTTGGCCATTCATAATCCATAATCGGGAATACCTCTTCATGGAAGCATATACTCAGTGAATATAACGCAATCATGTAAAATACTTATTCTACACCAGTGAATCTGTATTGAATCGAGAAGCCCGGATGTACTGATCGCCATTTTGGTAGCCCCATCTATACCTGCCGTGGTGGGTTCAGAGTCTGGGATGGTCGGAATTTGCCTATACAGGTAGCGCCATCTGTAACAATACATCTTGTGTGAAGAGGGTTATACATTGTAGTAAGTATGAACTATGTGTCATACTATGTTTGCCCCTCGACAATTCTCTCATGGTCAAGACGGTCAGACCCATAACTGTTTTCAGGATATACTCGCATGCTAATGAACATATCAAATAACCCTTCCTGTGTCGAACGTCAAAATCTCATAAATGTGTATTGGAGTATATGTATCAGTGAATATACTTTCAATGCATTCTTAATCTTCTCTCACATCGACTTTAAATTTCTCGTGAGCATGTTTACAAATACTATAGGAAGGGCACCTTTCCATCAAACGGCCGGGTTATTAAAAACTTAAAGTCAAATACGTGATAATTCGCTGCGAAATAATACGCGCACGGATGTTAAAATATATTTCATTTCCTCATAGGATAATAGGCTTGTTTTAGACAGGAGTCAGTTTTCAGTTACGCCAGGGCGGCGAACAATGTGTTAGTTCAACTACTTAGTTCCCATTAACTAAATTTACTAACGGGATTCTACGAGATCAGAGTATGTGCACATGGGAACTGACTTCTATATCCTGTTAAAATTGCTGTGTAAATCTTCGGGAAAAGAGGTGCATTTACTTCTCCACGCGACGTAATCTGCTTACAAATCTGGTTTACTAAACAAAGCTGCTTTGGCGGTAGACATGAGGAAACGACTTAATACAATGTCTAAATATACTGAATCCTTGAAAGTTGATTCTTCGGGATAAAACCTTGGGGGAGTTTGTTTATTCCCGAATGCGTGTAAAGGAGATGGTGAAATTGCGTTTTGTCTAGCGAGTTTTAGTAGATCAGACTATACGGATACCTTTATTATCAGCCCTAAGTCATAGATTTGGATTCCTTCTATCATCTAATAACTTCTGATCCGCTTCCGGGTACATGGATTACCAACCTTCCTAATATCTTGGCGGCAACATATGCAGTGCCTCGTTTTAGCGCAAATGTATATTGCAATATCTGCATCAGACGATACTCTCCTACAAGCATATGTTGGTCTAAGACCACTAAAAAAATAGTCCCGTTCCGTTAACCCCCTTTAGGCAACCTCTGTCAGAGAAGTGAGTTGCTTTCAATATTTTTTCCAGTCTCTTTTGCGACGAATAATTGAAGGCCAGTGGTAGGTGATTGGAATATGATATGTGTTTGGTTTCGCTGTGAGTTTGGTTTTAACTCAAGGCCTAATAAGGTGTTGCTAAGAGGGACTATTTGGGTGCCTGTGCACCGCTTTCTGAAAGCAGAGAAAAAAGCCAAAATTATGACGTCATTTGTGCGAGTGCGCATAACTCAAAATTTCGATGGGCGACCCCGTCAAGAAGTTTGCCATCGGGTTGTAGCACTTGAATTAAAGTACTTCTTGCCGAAATATGGAAGTCTAAACTTAATTAGGGAATCGAAGAGATGCAATTACGTTAACAATGCCGCCAATGTAAATCTTTTAGTGGTCCGAGCCCTATATAACGTTCGCAGTCACTTCTCGTCGGACCTCAGCCAAGAACTGCATGTCTTAACGTCCACTGTAAACATTGGCGTACGATAATCATCAGCCATTTATTGATGTAAACTTCTTGGTAGACAGAGAAGTGCCAAATTTCGGATTTGCCGGACAATTATTTTCTGACAACATAACATGGTTTGAAGCGATCGGATCTCTCTCATTGTCCAGTATAGTATGCACGACCTTGATATGATACTGACGTTTTTATCACAAAAGCGGAAGTATGTAAATTATATATGAGCACTACCGGAAAACATTGTCGATATATTGATATTTTCCCATACAGCTCAGTGCTTATTACTATGTGCAGTAATAAATCACAACGCAGCAAAGGTGTTTCACTCGCCGATAAGAGGAATATAGTTCATATCTGTCCAGATGAAAGAAAACCCCAAATTTTCGAGAGATAACGCCACTATGTCTCTCAATGCGACATAGATATTCGCGTTTGCATCATGTCGTTCTACGCTAGAGGAACAAGCGACCGTCGTGAATATTCGTAATTATTTGAAATCATTTAAAGCCAGATGAACATGAAGAACAACTCCAATAATGCAATACTATTCATTAACAAGACTACAGTAATCCCTCTAATAATTCAATCCCCCTAGCAAAACTCGATCACCACCTATATTGAGGGCAAAAATCAATCGATAGTTCACCCTCTAAAATCATTGAAATAATGAGGAAATAATGTATTTTATGCATAATTTTGAACCATTTTGTCAACTTCCTGTTCTGATAAATTTGATCACCCCCATATTTTATGATTGGAAATTTCAATTCCTGTGACTGAATTGCCCGACGGATTACCGTACAGATATTTTCTAGTGCATTTAATGATAATTCATATGTGTTTGGGAAATTGTTTTGTATGTACTTGTCATTAGCCTTTGCGGTGTGATTATACAATAAACTTGAAACTTGAAACTCTATAGATTAAATCACAATGCAGACACATCAGATAGCCTTGCCAGTCAAACAAAACCATTGTCAGTTAAGCTGCTCTTAACCCCATCTGGTCTGGGCTTTTGAGGACCTGTCCAGGCCTGGGGAGCCATTTCGGCCCCTAATTATTTTTCTTACCCCTTGAGCTAGAGGGCTGAAACTTACCACACTGTACCCTTGGGTCAAGCTCTACCAGAAAATGTAAAAATAATCCAAGATGGTCGCTTTGTTGAAGTCACAGTGACGTCATTTTCATAAAAGTGATTTCTTGATCGACTTTTCGTTCAGATTTTCCGATTTTTTTATTTATGCATTTTCCCCTCAAACACTGCATGATAAATTAATAAATATTAATCTGATGTGAAATAAAATAGTTTTATGACCTTCCCAGGTCTGACAGGTTTAAGTTTACCTATTCTTCTAAAAGATCTTGCTAATCCACCAAGAATTCAGTTTCTGTGCATCTTGGGTGTGCATCATCAGTCGTTATACGTATACAATGGTAAACTATTATCAAAACATAATTTCCAGAGTCTATAGGCTTCGCGTCCAGAATGACTATGTTTTCCAGAAACCAGTTTAAGCACTCCAGAAACATATTGCAATATCTCACATGTCTACTCCCAAGAAAGAACGAATATCATTCGTTGTTATCATCTAAAGTATCTTCAAAATGGATTAAACGAATATTAGAAGATCGGAATGTATGCTCTGATTGGTTCGTAGATGAAAATTAACACCTGGAATTTTGAAGACGTTACGTATCAGGTCTAATTTATCAAGGCTAGTTCTACGAGTGGGAGTAGAAACTGACTTTGGTGTGCCTATATAAATGTATGATAGCGTTATGAAACATTCTCAGAATGCAAGTAGACAATCCTTGCCAAGAATCATTTTCAAATAGCCGATAGTTCGGTTAATAATAATTATTATTTTTTATTTATTCGTGATAAACGACCCGTTCCTGTTTTTTTCTTGCTTCCGACCAAGCTTATATGCTTGACAACGCATGGATACAGTCATGTTAAAGCTAGCCATCTCATAATGCACAGCCTTTTGAACATGCCATACTGACCAACATAACTTCTTCATGTTCATTTTCGAAACATGATCAAAATCATTTATTCCAGAATCATGCAACGCGTTTGCTGATTTTGGTAAAGATATATCGACATGTATACATATACGAGTGTTCCAATAACCAACCTCCATTGAATATCCTTCCAGATAGACTGTTCCGGAACATATTTGGAACAACATACAGACTGTTAACGGACGGTGTCCGGATTATGATGTATCTACTTCTAATGAGACACAAAAGGCTGATTGAGAATTGACGTTATAATAAAGTTCACTTAAATTCTGAAGTCATGCTCACAGAAAAATCTCTGATCATGGTCCAGCAAACATCTAATATTCTTTGTCATACGAGACATAAAGTTCCACATCTGAGTACACCGTTCAACAATGGCCAATTTAAATGCAGTTCTCCATCAGACAAAATGTTGCAATATGATGGCATTGGAGGTGAGGTGTGTATATATTTAGTTTAGATAATCAGGCATTTTATCTCGAAACGATTATAAATATTATCGTGTGAGGTCATATAATTCCAACACACTTCTGCGCACGTTCATTGTAAAATTGATAACATTTATGAAAACATATATACTCGTTTGTGTACTTTTAGTGTCGTCTAACCAAACACAGATGGTGAAATTGCATTCCTAAATCATATGAGCAAACACGTAACTTGATAACTTGAATAATCGATTATATATTAATATATTATTATATATAAAACGGCTTTATTCTGTGCCCAGCAATTTGTAATGGAACTTTGACTGAGCAATTCCTCGCCACCACGGGGGTAAATGACGTTGTACCGGTAAAAGTAGTGAGAGAGACTCTACACATCTGAAGGTTGAACGCCGCTATTTTGGTCAAAGACTCCTAAGAAAGAGACCTGCATATGGAAGTAGAACAATCCACCCTGGGGTATAACCAGTCGGCTATTTTGGTACTGAACGTCCCGTGCTCGAAACGCGAGCCCCTTGCTATCCGTCCAGTTGGACATCGCAAACTACCTGCTAAAGAAACAAAGGCGAATACTTCCTTGTATTCACAGAAGAAAACAAAAGATCCTAACTGATGTTTGAAAGTCCATTTCGTAAAACAATCAATTATTCTTTGAGTGTTAATTCAATTAATATTTACAAGTAAATAAAGACGACACATATCATGTTGGTTTTGTACCATGAAGTAATCAGAATTAATTGCTTGAATCCTCTGAACTAAAATATAGTAGGATAATATAATTGCATTTCATTCAAAACATGTTGGGTATTTTTGACCCATCAATTTTGGGTACGTCACGTCTAGACCCAATACAATTCAATATTCAGCCGTCGTCCATTAAAGGATTTCCGCGTTCATAATCCATAAACCTATTCCAGCATCAGCACCAAAATAAAAAAGAAACACACAACAATCATAGTATACATAAACATAGGCTTGTTTCTTGCAAGAGATGTTTTGAGACAGGAAGCCTGACATGTCCATATCCACAATGCGTGCGTGTTAATTTGATCATTTAAAATTCACCTTCAGACAATTCATTATTCTCGTTAACTATTTGCACAGTTTTGCTGCTCCCAAGATTACGTGACATATTAATGCCACAACTTACAGACGAGACCCAAATCGTGCTTACATGTGTGAAAGATTGTCGAGAGAATGACAGATTGCTATTACTTAGATACATCTAACCCACGAGTAAGTAGTTAGGTAGATCACCAGCTTGCATGTTTTCTGTAGCTTCTTTGGATGTAAGGTATTATATTCGGCATATTGGCAAGTCGTTTCAATGAGACTCTAATATGCAGATGGTATGATACAACGAAATTGCATCACGCGGAAAATTCAAAGGGTTGGTCATCCTAAAATCCTGCTGTTAATGTTTTCGTTTATCTTGTTCAAATGCTCATTACGTCAAAGAACATAATTTGTTAAAAGCATGGTCATTGACTTTGCTTTGTTTGGTTCATGTTTATCTTGTTAGCCTATAGTATTGGACCCTCCAACGGACATTTCCAACATTTTCCAGGTTAGAATGGAGAATTTGAGATCGAAAACGAGGCCCGGCTACGGCATGGGTCAACTGAGACAGTCAGTGGATTGTGCATGAAGATTAGAATAGCACCTATAAACAGTGATCCAATGAGAATTCTCGTCTTAATTTAAAATGGCGCGGATCGAATGACCAATCGCTGGAGGAGAGACAGCTGGAATAGCACGCTGACATTGTCTGTTCATATCTTGATTTCATTTGCGTACACTTCGCCATCCATAAGATAGCTTGCGAATCGTGTGTCTCCATTATCGCGGAGCGATATCCGGTGTTTTACCGGATTCTGTTCGGCCTTCATCCGGCGGAGAACAGACTCGAAAACTCTGATAAATTACAGGTTTTCATACATACCTCGGAAACAGATATTGCCTGGGCTTACAAAATATATATGTATGAATACCTTTCGTATCATCGAAGAGGTGTGGTAGATCTGTAATTTTGAACAAGTAGATCATCACATGACTCGAAAATGGCGGGTTACGTTGGGGTTACGTCGGTAGACTTTAGCGGATTGGCTGACGAAGTCACGTGGTATTGATTTCTGGAAATTCCCTCTCGCAGTTGCCGAAAGTAGTCTGAAATGGATACACACGATCCCAGGGTCAGTCTTACCGCGTATAGATGACCGAAATGGTTACAGGTTGATCTTGATTTAACAGAGAGTTCTACAGTCTATTTATATTGCCTGTAAACCTTTTCCTGTGAGACAGCGAGGCTTCATAGACAAATTCAGAATGCTAAACATAAGGGGTACCGCTCTCCGATTCCAGCCTTGTAATCTCTCCAAGAGTCGAATGGTATCGAGTGTCCACTGGCAAAGCATCCTAGAAAATGTAAATAAAATACGTCACTTTGAATATAAGCAATATCTCATACTCACCTCTCCCTGGATGTAGTCTCTCACGTGATCCTCTCAGATGGGCGGCAGTGGTTGCTTTACTGTCTCCGCCAGATTGAGCATGGTGGATTTCTTTTTGTCTTGAAATGGAAAAGTGTTGAGGAATTTGTTTTAAAAAACTGGGAGGAGGAAAGAACGTTATCTCCTAAATCACGTGATTTTGGTACGATGATTTGAAAAAGGAAGTCTGACACGTCCATATTCACAATGCGCACATGTAAATTTGATCATTTCTTTCACGTTGGGACAGTTCGTTATTCGCGTGAACCATTTTCACAGTTTAGCTGCACCCATGATTACATGACACTACTAATACTTCAACGTACAGGCGAGAGTCGGGTCGTGTTTACATGTATAAAAGATTGTCAAGAAAATGATGCATTATCTATTGTTACATAGATACATCTAACCTATGAGTAAGTAGCCAAGTAGATCACCAGCTTTCATGTTTTCTGTACCTCCGCTGTACGAAAGTTTCACAATACATGTGAAATATAATTTCAGCCATATAGCCAATGAAAAATTAACGAAATTCATGAATGATATATTAGAAAACTCTTGTTCCGATATAGTGTGCATTCTAATCACATAGAGCTGAAGCTCTAATTTTGCTCATATCATTTTTAAAATATCGCTTTCTAGATAAACTTTGTTGAAAATCCAGCAATTTTATTCGCCACTTCATCTTGCCAGCGAATAAAAAATTGACTCATGGGAGTACATATCGCTAGATGGCGAGACATCATCCCCTCCTATTCCTTACCCTACGCCACGGCTCTCCCATCTTTCCTATTACCATTTCGAAGGGGGAATGGACGGGTATATTTAGTTCGGTCCATCATCTGCTCTTTTCCGCCTACCACAAATAAAGCAAACAGATATAAAGATCCAGTGGCATGTCAGTGTCTTCAATGTTTGACGTGCGAATATTTCTACATAATTACGAAGGCCACACTGTAAAAATTGGCGACATGTTTAACGTCTCAAAACGAAACATGATTTTGTCCCAACTTTTGGGACATGTGAGTACATACATATTTCATTTGGAAACGGCTTCCTGTTTCAATTTGAAACACGTGTCATCCTCATATGTGTTAATCATGTCTCAATATGGACATGTCGTCGTCAAGCATGTGTCCGTTTGAAACATGTGACACACTGCAGAGTGAAACATGTGTTGTATGTACATCTGTCAATCTAAAACATGTTACGGCCGACTACATGTTTCAAAATGAAACGTCTACGCCCAAACATGACTTTGTCCCAACTTTTGAGACATGTCGCAACCGAAACGTGTCCGAACATGTCTCAAACTTGGAAGTGATTCAGAATAGTCTATCTCCCATTACATGTTTCATCAGATCGCCAGATCGCCTGTAAAAGAAACAGAAATACACGAATCGTTTATTAAATTCAGCTTGCATCAGTTTTATTCTCTTATCTTCGATGGAAGTCCAACTCGGGTGTAAAACCAACAATAACGATAGGCTACAGACAGGAACATATACAATAGACAAGCTTGCTCCTCAGGTTAACAATGAATGTGATCATTCCAGACAGATATATGTTCGATACATCATAATTCCTGATGTGAACCCATTTATCATGGCGTGCAGATTGTTCATGACAATAATGTGCTCATGTTTTTTGAACTAGATAACAGATTTACACCAAATGGTACATTTACATTCAGATATTAACCCAAATAATAATTTACTCAAGTTGCCACATCGGTCTGTTGACATGACACAGCCTAATCCAGCACACAGGAAGCAGCTCTCAACAGGGGGTACTAAATTGCATACAGATATTGACCATAGTTGCTGACTTAGATACATGAATGTCTGTAACTTGAAAATCATTCATTCATCTGCTCGCGGTAAATATCTCCGAGTCGTTGAAATTCCATTCTGTTTCGGGAAATGGAATACGGATCGCCGATGATTAATAAGATAACGGAGTCCTGGACTCGTCTTGAGTTGTCGCAACAGTGGTCACAGTCCACAGGGACGAGATTCTACTATATTGCATATACATACCCATCTCACACTTCAGATATATCAAGGGAGGTAAACTTGAAATGCACTTTTCCGCCAAAAATTACCGGATTTCAGAGGCTCGATTGAGAACAGATAAACGCAATTTATTCATACCTGGCGGTGTTCTGGTTTTCTGTTACACTTCATACCACAAATCGCGGCTCGTATATGGCCCTGCGGTGCATAGTTTTTGTAAAATCCTTTCTCAAATCAGCGGTTAAATTCCCCCGCTTCGAGCATCTTCACGGACGTTGAAATTGGAGCCATATGCAAGAGGGACTGCCGTAGCCTCGAACCCGAGATCAAAACAATTACGTCACGCACCAAGAACAACGCTGATTGACTGTTTACACTATTCAGAGACTCTATAATAAAGTTTTTATTATTATTATAGAGTCTCTGCACTATTGCAGTGGACAGTGCGCGAAATTCAAAACTGTGAAACGTGTCCGTCAATCCAAGATAGCCGATCAGCGTTGTTCGTTGTGCGTGACATAATTGTTAGGATTTCGGGTTCGGGGCTACGGCAGTCATTCAACGTCCGTGAAGATGCTCGAAGCGGGGGAATTTAACCGTTGATTTGAGAGAGGATTTTACAAAAACTATGCACCGCAGGGCCATATACGAGCCGGGATTTGTGCTATGAAGTGTAATAGAAAACCTGAACACCGCCAGGTATGAATAAATTGCGTTTATTTGTTCTCAATCGAGCCTCTGAAATCCGGTAATTTTTGGCGGAAAAGTGCATTTCAAGTTTACCTCCCTTGATATATCTGAAGTGTGAGATGGGTATGTATATGCAATATAGTAGAATCTCGTCCCTGTGTCACAGTCAGGGAGGAAGGAGGAAAATTGTTTTACACACAAACAATATTCAATATTTTCATAAAGATAAAAAATAATCTCTCCTCCTGGTTTCATCTTCGCATATCCAAGTCGAACATCACACGTGTTGCCTTGGCTGAACATATAAACACAATATCTGATCAGAATATGAGTTTGATGATGTCATAGCTCTATAAATATTCCGTGATCCACATTAGGAGGAGTGCATCTTATGACCTCTTTAAAATTCAATTTTGATTGACTATTCGAAAGAAATCAACATCAATACAACCACCACTTGCCATATTTGGAAATGTCACAGGCTGACATCAAAGAAAATCTTCGCTGCACTGTGTTGGCAAGCTCCTATGTTGATTGGCTATATGACATCACGTGCGTTTCTTAGTTTTTACCAATTCACTCTATTCAAATTTAGGTCAAGGTAAATGACGAAACATTAGTGTAGTATTCAACTTGAAATGTGAAGATGCCTGCATGGTTTGGTGTCATTTGGTGTCAGTAACCGAATCGTATATAGACCAATCGTATTGTCCAGAAAATATCCTGATGCGCTACACACATTTAAAATACTGGATGTAGATCTGGTCACACAAAGAACACAGTTGTTGTTTCTTCCAACGCGAGCCCTCAATGGTGCCCCATCAATGTCACTCATTTTTTATAGCGACACATGCTTGTATTTTTTTGGTATGAATCATTGGCAAATTTAAAGTGGCGATCATGTGGGGGACCAGAAATGTGGTGTTTTACCGTTTTCTTCGAGTTTTTTGTTTGTTTTTTTTTGATAAAAGAGTGCATGAGCTATTTTATTTCACATCAGATAATTCTTCTCTAATGTACTATGTAGTTTACTTCGGAGAACCTGGCGCAAATAAACAAAATGTTCAAGGATTGCTTTTTTTTTATTTTTGCAGCAGAGCGGACCCCAAGATATATTTTGGGGGCTTTCAGAATCAAGGATTGAACAAATATTTAGTGGGGAGGAGGCGTCTCTTCCGAAGCCTTGGCAGGCCAAAAATAGTCAAATACCCTAGGCCTGGAAGAGTTATATTACGATGCAAGTAATTCAGTTAAATTAGTCGGTATGTTTATTCCCAATATCGACAGATATATTCAGGATCGCTAAAGACGAGAAAATTTTTTTTCGAAGCCAGTACTTCCATGCACCAGACAACATTATCCGTCTTTTATACTGTGTTCCTTGAGACATGTCGCTTTTGCGACTCGGTTGTACGTGTTTCGGCTTTGATGTTTCAAAAAGCTATTCGGGTCATTATAGTGAAACGGCAACGCGATTGAAACATGTCGCAACCCTCAAATAGCTGTATTCTCACGTCTTTGAGACATGTTTTCATGGGAAAACGGGTGAAACATGTAGCATTATGAAGCATCTCACATGTTACCCATCTCAAAATGAAACGTTAAACATGTAGCCACTTTTTGCAGTGCACAGTAGCGTGAAACATATAAACTATTCTCGCATCTTTAGAATTTGGCATCAAGCTAATCAGAAGGGGCGCGTTTTGTGGGTTGATCATGTTTACGAAAACAATCTTTCCTTCACCGACAGGAGAGCGGTACGAGTGCTAACAGCTGTTAAACTAACGTGTTAGTTGATGCTGTCTTCGCTGCATATTGTTCTTAGGTGAGAGCCCCTCACATCGTATTTTAGTGATCAGAACCAAGCTAATTGCATCCGTATACAGATCCCTCAGTTGGCTTGTTGCTCGTTCGGGAAGACAACGTACTGTAACTTAGCCCAAGCTGTTGGGGTAAAAAAATCTTACCATAGCACATCCGTCGTCGAGAGCAAACAGTATGCTCTCGTTTCTCTCCACCGAGAGAGATGCGATTATTTTCCTGATGTCTGTTCAACACAAACAATTCAGAAAATTAAGGCAAGGAAGGCTAGTTAACTCGGCTGTTGAAGAAATATCTCGTTACATCGACAGAAGAGTTCCAGGTTGAACAGTAACGTTCAATTTCCGGAGCTAACAACGTCTGTCAGACGGACGTGTCGAAATCATTTACTTTACGGTTACATATCTCCTGAATCCGTTGCAGATACGGTAAAGTTGAACACTGAAAAAATGTCTCTTTCCATTCAAATTTTGCGAATAAAGTCTCCTGTAATATAGACAGTGGAGGATCTATTACAATCACGGTATTTTGGCTTTGAAATAGTGAATTTTGGCGATATATATACATATTCGCATGCTGATAGCAAAATTCGAGCATAGTACCTAGTACAAGATCTATGGCGTTACGTTTCGCAACTTGTGTATAATGCCGCTTAATCCAAGGCGCGGGGCAGTGTGAATGCATACACTTCTACGTCCTTATGATGTTCATATGAATATACGTAAAGCGCGACTGAGATACATCATTCTCTGTATAACGATTTTACAAATAAAATCATATGGATTAAGTACACTGATCAGTGACCCTGACGATTTTAATCAACGTCATAAAACATTGTTGCAGAAACTTATAAAACAGGGCTATTCCACCAAGCGCCTCAACTCAAAGTTTCTCAAATTTGGCGATACATATCGCATGCTGATAGCAAAATACGAACGTATAGCGTGCAAGATCTATGGCGCTACGTTTCGTAACTTGTGTCTAATTCCGCTTAACCCGGGGCTAGGGGCCATATGAACCCATGTACTTCAAGATCCTCATGGTACTCATATGAACAGTGACAATCAAAGCGTGACTGAGATACATCATTCTATAGATGACGACTTTACAACGAATATTACACTGTAAAAATTGGCGACATGTTTAACGTCTCAAAATGAAACATGATTTTGTCCCAACTTTTGGGACATGTGAGTACATACATATTTCATTTGGAAACGGCTTCATGTTTCAATTTGAAACACGTGTCATCCTCATATGTGTTAATCATGTCTCAATATGAACATGTCGTCGTCAAACATGTGTCCGTTTGAAACATGTGACACACTGCAGAGTGAAACATGTGTTGTATGTACATCTGTCAATCTGAAACATGTTACGGCCGACTACATGTTTCAAAATGAAACGTCTAAGCCCAAACATGACTTTGTCCCAACTTTTGAGACAAGTCGCAATCGAAACGTGTCCGAACATGTCTCAAACTTGGAAGTGATTCAGAATAGTCTATCTCCCATTACATGTTTCATCAGATCGCCAGATCGCCTGTAAAAGAAACAGAAATACACGAATCGTTTATTAAATTCAGCTTGCATCAGTTTTTATTCTCTTATCTTCGATGGAAGTCCAACTCGGGTGTAAACCAACAATAACGATAGGCTACAGACAGGAACATATACAATAGACAAGCTTGCTCCTCAGGTTAACAATGAATGTGATCATTCCAGACAGATATATGTTCGATACATCATAATTCCTGATGTGAACCCATTTATCATGGCGTGCAGATTGTTCATGACAATAATGTGCTCATGTTTTGGTGAACTAGATCACAGATTTACACCAAATCATGGTACATTTACATTCAGATATTAACCCAAATAATAATTTACTCAAGTTGCCACATCGGTCTGTTGACATGACACAGCCTAATCCAGCCCACAGAAAGCAGCTCTCAACAGGGGGGTACTAAATTGCATACAGATATTGACCATACTTGCTAACTTAGATACATGAATGTCTGTAACTTGAAAATCATTCAATCATCTGCTCGCGGTAAATATCTCCGAATCGTTGAAATTCCATTCCGTTTCGGGAAATGGAATACGGATCGCAGATGATTAATAAGATAACGGAGTCCTGAACTCGTATCGAGTTGTCGCAACAGTGGTCACAGTCAGGGAGGAAGGAGGAAAATTGTTTTACACACAAACAATATTCAATATTTTCATAAAGATAAAAAATAATCTCTCCTCCTGGTTTCATCTTCGCATATCCAAGTCGAACACCACACATGTTGCCTTGGCTGAATATATAAACACAATATCTGCTCAGAATATGAGTTTGATAATGTCATAGCTCTATAAATATTCCGTGATCCACACTAGGAGGAGTGCATCTTATGACCTCTTTAAAATTCAATTTTTATTGACTATTCGAAAGAAATTAACATCAATACAACCACCACTTGCCATATTTGGAAATGTCACAGGCTGACATCAAAGAAAATCCTCTCTGCACTGTGTTGTTTCGCTATATGACAGCACGTGCGTTTCTTAGTTTTTACCAATTCACTCTATTCAATAGGTCAAGGTAAATGACGAAACATTAGTGTAGTATTCAACTTGAAATGTGAAGATGCCTGCATGGTTTGGTGTCATTTGGTGTCAGTGGCCGAATCGTATATAGAGCAATCGTATTGTCCGGAAAATATCGTGATGCGCTACACACATTTAAAATACTGGATGTAGATCTGGTCACACAAAGAACACAGTTGTTGTTTCTTCCAACGCGAACCCTCAATGATGCCCCATCAATGTCACCCATTTTTTATAGCGACACATGCTTTGTATTTTTTTGGTATGAATCATTGGCAAATTTAAAGTGGCGATCATGTGGGGGACCAGAAATGTGGTGTTTTACCGTTTTCTTCGAGTTTTTTGTTTTTTTTCGTTTTGATAAAAGAGTGCATGAGCTATTTTATTTCACATCAGATAATTCTTCCCTAATGTACTATGTAGTTTACTTCGGAGAACCTGGCGCAAATAAACAAAATGTTCAAGGATTGCTTTTTTTTTATTTTTGCAGTAGAGGGGACCCTAAATATTTTGGGGGCTTTCAGAATCAAGGAGTGAACAAATATTTAGTGGGGAGGAGGCGTCTCTTCCGAAGCCTTGGCAGGCCAAAAATAGTCAAATACCCTAGGCCTGGAAGAGTTATATTACGATGCAAGTAATTCAGTTAAATTAGTCGGTCTGTTTATTCTCAATATCGACAGATATATTCAGGATCGCTAAAGACGAGAAATTTTTTTTTGGAAGCCAGTACTTCCATGCACCAGACAACATTTATACTGTGTTCCTTGAGACATGTCGCTTTTGCGACTCGGTTGTACGTGTTTCGGCTTTGATGTTTCAAACAGCTATTCGGGTCATTATAATGAAACGGCAACGCGATTGAAACATGTCGCAACCATCAAATAGCTGTATTCTCACGTCTTTGAGACATGTTTTCATGGGAAAACGGGTGAAACATGTAGCATTATGAAGCATCTCACATGTTACCCATCTCAAAATGAAACGTTAAACATGTAACCACTTTTTGCAGTGTATGGATTAAGAATACTGATCAGCGATACACTGCAAGAATTGGCGACATGTTTAACGTCTCAAAATGAAACATGAATTTGTCCCAACTTTTGGGACATGTTTGTACGTACATATTTCATTTTGAAACGGCTTCATGTTTCAATTTGAAACACGTGTCATCCTCATGTGTGTTAATGATGTCTCAATATCAGACATGTCGTCGTTAAACACGTGTCCGTTTGAAACATGTGACATCCTGCACAGTGAAACATGTGTTGTCTCAATCTAAAACATGGTACGGTCGACTACATGTTTCAAAATGAAACGTCTAAGCCCAAACATGACTTTGTCCCAACTTTTGAGACATGTCGCAAGCGAAACGGGTCCGAACATGTCTCAAACTTGGAAGTGTTTCAAAATAGTCTATCTCCCATTACATGTTTCATCAGATCGCCAGATCGCCTGTGAAAGAAACAAAAATACACGAAACATTTATTAAATTCAACTTGCATCAGTTTTTATTCTCTTATCTTCGATGGAATTCAAACTCAGGTATGAACCAACAATAACCATAGGCTACAGACAGGAACATATATAACAGACCAGCTTGATCCGCAGGTTAACAATGAATATGATAATTCCAGACAGATACAAGTTCGGTACATCATAATTCCTGATGTGAACCAATTTATCATGCAAATTGTCCATGACAATAATGTGCTGAAGTTTTGGTGAACACCAAATGGTGATTTACATTCAGATATTAACCAAAATAATAATTTACTTAAGTTTCCACATCGGTGTGGTGATATGACACAACCTAATCCGGCACGCAGGAAGAAGTTCTCAACTGGGGGTGCTATATTACATACATGTACATATATAGACCATAAGTTGCTAATTTAGATACATGAATGTCTGTAACTTGAAAGATTTATCTGCTCGCGGTAAATATCCTGCCCAAAGAGTCGTTGAAATTCCATTCAGTTTCGGGAAATGGAATACGGATCGCAGATGATTATTAAATAACGGAGTCTGGACTCGTCTCGAGTTGTTGCAACAGTGGCCACAGTCAGTGAGGAAGGAGGAACATTGTTTCACACACCAACAATATTCAATATTTTCATAAAGATGAAAATAATATCCCCTCTCTCCTCCTGGTTTTATCTTCGCATATCCAAGTCGAGCACTACACGAGTTGCCTTGGCTGAACATTACACAATATCTGATCAGAATACGAGTTTGGTGATGTCATAGCTCTATAAACATTCCGTGATCCATATTAGGAGGAGTGCAATTACCTCTTTAAAATTCAAATTTGATTGGCTATTCTAAAGAAGTTAACATCAATACAACCACCACTTGCCATATTTGGAAATAGCACAGACTGGCATCAAAGAAAATCCTCGCTGCACTGTGTTGGCAAGTTTCTATGTTGATTGGCTATATGATATCACGTGCGTTTCCCAGTTTGAACAATTTACTCTATTCATTAGGTGAAGGTAAATGACGGAACATTAGTGTAGTATTTAACTTGAAATGTGAAGATGCCTGGTTTGGTGTCATTTGTGTCACACAATGGCCGAATCCCGCGCAATGTTGTAATCATATATAGGGCAATCGTATTGAATACGTCCAGAAACTTTTCTGACGCGCTACACACATTTAAAATATTGGATGTATAGCTTTGGTCACATAGAGAACACAGTTGTTGTTTCTCCCAACACGAACTCTCATTGATGCCCCATCAATGTCACTCTTTTTTATAGCAACGCTGCTGTGTATTTTGTTGGTATGAATGTTTAACGAGATTACTCTTAACCCTCCCGAACATGAAGGAGAATCATGCCCTCACCCCCACCAAACTTTCTACGTTATATTTCCGAAACAACAAATTATTAGGAGCTGACACTGCTTGATTTTACAGCGTAATATATTTTAGTCAGTTTGTCCCTATTTGCATACCCCTCTCAGAAAAGGATCATTGGTAAATTTAAAGTGGCGGTCATGGGGTACCAGAAAAGTGGTGTTTTATCTTTTTCTTCGCGATTTTTTTTTGTGGATAAAAGAGTGCATGAACTATTTTATTTCACATCAGATAATTCTTCCCTAATATACCCTGTAGTTTACTTCGGAGAACGTAGCACAAATAAACAAAATGGAAAATCTGACCGAAAAATCGACTAAAAATTCATATTTAGAATATGACGTAACTGTGAAGTGTTCAAGGATTGGATTTTTTTTTGCACTTTCTAGCAGAGCGCACCCCAAGATATATTGTGGGGGCTTTTAGACTCAAGAAGTAAAACAACATTTAGTGGGGAGTCTCTTCCCAGGCCTTGGCAGGGCTCAAATACCCTAGGCCTGGAAGAGTTATATTACGATGCAAATAATTCAATTAAATTGGTAGGTCTGTTTATTCTCAATACCGACAGATATATTCACGATCGCTAAAGACCAGAAATAATTTTTTTGGGAACTAGTGCTTTCATGCACCAGACAGCATTATCTGGCTTTATACTGTGTTCCTTGAGACATGTCGCCTTTGCGACTTGGTTGTAGTCCAGTCAAATTGAGGTTTGACCCACCACAAATTGCAACAGAATTGTTTTTGCTGCAGTGCATTTCCGAAAGGTCTCTAGAATAACATACTAAAAGTCTACAAACAGATATGCATGGGAAATATATTAAAATTTAAGTTGAAATTTGAGGTATTTTTCGCGAAATTTCAGTGTTTATCTGTCTCTTGGTCCTATAAGAAAACCTTGTACTTGGTAGTAAGCGTGAAAGAAATGGGTCATTATTTACACTCATTCCATTCGTTATCATATCAAGGTTATACTCAGCTTAAAATAATACCCTTGCACGAAAATATTTATGGAGAAATTCAAAATGGCGGATGTATGGGGTCATTCTAAATCTGAACTTTTTACCATTTTCATGACAGTCCAGGCAATCTACCTGTTTTTTTTAGCTGAACCCAAAACAAATTGCAAAAGAATTTTTTTCACTGGTATGTATTTCTAATAGGTTCCCTGAACAACATACTAAAAGTCTACCGATATCTATTTGGTGGAGATACGACTTTTTTGAAAACAAAGATACGCCATTTTATAATACATAATAGGTCATTATGCCTCATATAGGCAAGGTAGAATATTGTTTTTTCCCGTGAATAAGGACAGTTTATTATCCAGAAATCCAATTAATACTTGACCCAGGGCATAGTATGCCATGGTGGAAACATGTGTCTTCCTGGTGGATTTGCTCATAAGCGTAGATAGCAAACTGATAGTTCAGCATCAGACTATATGAATTATACATGGTAATATTAAGTCAGTTAACATTTTTGCCATTAGCATAATCATCTGAAAGAGGAATTCTCTCCTAAAATAAATGAAAGGACAAACTGTGATATATTTTCCTTCAACCGATAACTGTCACAGACAATATTTCCACGAACCCACTCATGGAGCTATCTCTCTGTTATCACAACATGTGCCTTGTTGAAAAAATACAGTTCTGCAAAGCATTAATGATCTATCGCAATTGTGTGTCAGATATGTTTTGACGAAGGAAGAATAATTATGCAGATCCTATCATCTAATTATCAAACAAATAATAATCTAGATTATAGGCAAACTTGATGTTCTACCATGACGTTCTACCATGCCAGTTACCATGTTTCATTTTACATTTTCAACAATATAGGCCATGCTCCTACAGATGCATCTTCTTCAGCTGCAATCTTTCCTGCAGTTGCACCTGATAACCTCAAAGAGTGCCAGTGGAACTGGTGGCAGTTCAGCTTCACAGAGAGAAGCCGTCCATCCTCATTCTTGTTACTGCAATGGATGGTCTTCCCCTTTCCACTCTAAACACGCGAACCTTGATACTTAGCTGATGCTGATGTTGGTGGAAGGTTTTGAATGCCAGTATGTCGGCACCTCTTCCCACTTCCTTTATATGTGTTGTAATTGTACCTGCACATATATGGTTCTTTTTTGTCACAGAAACGCTTGTAGCTCAATGCAGTCAATTGCTTCGTCAGGGTTACCATTGCATAAACACACAAGCATCTGCACTAGATAACTTCAATCGGGACTCCCAATGGCCTGGTTGAACACTTCAGCTTGTTGGCGAAATAGCTCATTGAGCGTTGATTTGCCAATGCCATATGGTCAGTATACTGTGTCACAGCCCTGAATGGCATGCAACATATTTGTCGGCACCTCTTCCCACTTCCCTTATATGTGTTGTAATTTGTCTTCTTGACATTACAAACTATCCGTTTCTTTGCATTCTCTCTTGGCTGAAAGTAGATGTCATTGTCATCCATGTCTGCTTGAAAACAGAGCAGAACTAACAGGTCAATATCATAACCAACCAAATTGTTGATGCTTTCAGTCGATTAAACGACAGCTTTTACAATAAAAACATCTGCATATGAAACATCCCGCCCTTTCCAACTGGTCACTTATAAGAGTGCTGAACGGCTACTTGTTGACGTTGTTTGCTAGGAATTCGTCTTTCTTTGACTGAATGACCATGTCACTAGCGAGGCCGGAGAGTTTGGAATGTCAAGAAGACAAAGGCTGTACTGGAAATGCAAGTCTGTTGCGTGTGCGTGCCATTCTGGGCTGTGACACAGTATTCCGACCATATGGCATTATCATACTTTCACTGAGCTATTTCGCCAACAAGCTAAAGTGTTCATCCAGGTCATGGGAGTCCCGACGATGGTCATTTATTGCAGCAGCATAGAAAACGCTTATACATGTATGTTTATACAGTAGTAACCCAGACGAAGGAATTGACTTGAGGGGAAGACCATCCATTGTGGCCAATTCAATCGGTTTCTCCCTGCGAAAACTGATCTGCCACCAGCTTCAGGGGTTACTTGAGGTTATCAGGTGGAACTGCAAGAAAGGTTGCAGCTGAAGCAGATGCGCCTGTAAGGATCATGGCCAGGATTGTTCAAGTGTGTGTGGAGAATGCAAAAGCCTGAGCTGTGCAAACTCATCAAACCCAGACTTTTGAAAATGACATTGGCGAAGACTGGTATTGGGATTGATGGTGCTGTGAAATATTCCTCAACTTATGACAGTGTTCATGAGGAATAACAATAAATATGTATGAGAAGTCAATTCCCCTAATAACGTTACCATGAACCAGAATGTAAAACGAAACTTGATAAGTTATGCCGTCAACTTTGCCTATAATTCAAAGTATTATCTGTTTGATAATTAAATGATATATTAGGATCTGCATAATTATTATTCTTTCACCAACAACATTTGTCTTACAAACAATTGTAATGGATAATAAATGTTTAGCAGATTGTCGTTTTTCATCTGAACTATTGCTAAACGCGACGTTGAATCTAATTTCTCTCTCTCTAATGATTGGCAAGGCTGCGGGGTTTTTTTCAACAAGGTACAAACACTATTGAATTTCGGACCTGACACTTGCTACGTGCTTGTGATAATAGAGTTATATCTTTATAAGTTGATGGAACTATTGTCTGTGATTGTCATAGGCTGAAAGAAAATATATCACAGCTTGTCAGTTCCCTTTCGGATAACAATGCTAATGGAAATAATGCCAACTGGCAGGATCTTACCATGTATGATTATATACCCTGGTGCTGAACTACCGTTTAGCTATCTACTTTTATAAGCAAATCCATTGGGAATGAAAATGTTTTCACCACCATAGAATAATGTATCCTAGATCATCATGTATTGATTGGATTTTTGGATGATAAACTGTCCTTATTCAGAGACAAACCAATATTTTCTACCTTCTTATATGAAGCATGATGTTGTATCTTTGTTTTAGAAAAAGTCGTATCTTCACCAAATAGATTTTTGTAGACTTTTAGTATGTGGTTCTGTGGACCTATCAGAAATGCATACCAGTGAATAAATTCTGTTGCAATTTGTTTTGGGTCCAGCTAAAGAACCCCAGATACATTGCCTGGACTGTCATGAAAATGGTAAAAAGTTCAGATTTAGAATGACCCCATACCTCCGCCATTTTGAATTTCTCCATAAATATTTTCGTGCAAGGATATTATTTTAGGCTGAGTATAACCTTGATATGATAACGAATGGAATGAGTGTAATTCATGACCCATTTCTTTCACGCTTACTACCAAATACAAGGTTTTCTTATGGGAGCAACAGACAGATAAACACTGAAATTTCGCGAAAAATACCTCAAATTTCAAAATTGAAATTTAAGATATTTCCCATGCATATTGGATTGTAGACTTTTAGTAGGTTATTCTGGGGACCTTTCTGAAATGCATAGCCGTGAAATAAATTCTGTTGCAATTTGTGGTGGGTTGACCCCAAAAATGCGCTAGATTTACTGGACTATTGTACGTGTTTCGGCTTTGATGTTTCAAACAGCTATTCGGGTCATTATAGTGAAACGGCAACGCGAGTGAAACATGTCACAACCCTCAAATAGCTGTAATCTTACGTCTTTGAGACATGTTTTCATGAAAAACAGAGTGAAACATGTAGCAATATGAAGCATCTCACATGTTACCCATCTCAAAATGAAACATTAAACATGTTTCTACTTTTTACAGTGTACGGATTTGATATTTTTGGAACATCATGATGTCCTGCCGGCATCATTGAAAACTGTTGACCGCTTCTCTCTTGCAGGAAACAAGCCTACGTTTATGTATACTATGATTGTCTTTTTGAACTTGGTGCTAATACTGTTATATGGAATATGGAATAGGTCTTTGGATTATGGACGCGGATATTCTCTAATGGACGACGGCTGGATTATGAATGACGGACTAGACACTTGTAACGGTTACACGCCCCTGGATAAATGAACGAGTATAGGGAAGTAGAAATCCACGATGATATGTATGTGTAGACACAATGGATCAGTATTTAATTTCACAATGAAGCAAAGATGAAATGGTTCAAGACTGCGACGATATGATCACCTCTCCAGTAAATTTGTACAGATAAAAAGAGAAAGATAACGCTTTAATACGGTGTCATTTGATCTCTGGCACAGCCGCGTTTCAACCTACTCATGGAGAAGAGCCAACTTGTCCAGGAATTACATAACAGTTATGTCTACGGTTTGGCCAGCTGCTTTGGATGTATAACAAGAAAAGAGCTGTTCTCACATACCAACGCTTGTTGTAAAGGTCTGGAATGGAATTTTTAATTGATGAATAACGACATAATGGTTTTCCAAGCACTCGTCCGACTCTTACAAGCTTTTCACAGGCTCAAAATCTCCGGCGCTTTTTCAAAAGACCTGTTTCAAAGGTCAGTGTGGAAAACTTCATTAGCGACAGATGAGTTCGGAGAATATAACTGAGATATCGGGAGATGAACATCAGGAAACAATCATTCGGATCCCAAGATGACAAATGTTATGTTTCAAACAA
Source organism: Hanleya hanleyi (assembly GCA_036873755.1). NCBI lineage: Eukaryota > Metazoa > Mollusca > Polyplacophora > Lepidopleurida > Hanleyidae > Hanleya > Hanleya hanleyi. The sequence goes on from JAVTVY010025475.1 coordinate 98,689, forward strand.
GTATAGTCTTTCACTTGACATTTCAAACGAAGAACCCAAATATATCTGTTCATTCCGTGTATATCGGTGTCGATGGTATGCACACAGACTATTTTTTCTGTGTAATTTTTCGCAAGTAAGACAGTGAATGACTGATGGATGATACAAGAGTATATCTACGATATAGAGTTACCTTTCGGTAACACCGTACCCATATCTGCCTATAGTTAGCCATATATGATAGAATTGTATAGGAACACACATAGATGAATTCACCAAACTAGTTCAGTATGTGTCGATTATTTCTTGCAGCTGAACCAATTATACTCCCATATAGCCAAACCACTTATTCCAAACGTTTCTAAGATAGAATGAGACCATGTAAACTCATCATGCTTTTCGTATCTCCTTTAAGTGACATTGCCATAAGCTGTCATCGTTATGTCGTTCCGTTCATCATTTCAATTTATTCCGTTTGGCAATCTATCTGGCTACAGAGATAATGTTCAATATAGCCAATCCAAATCTGAGGGACCGAACTATACCGACATTAGATCAATATATTATATTGCAGATGTATTTGCCTTTGGTAAACGAAAATGTACAAAAGCAAACCATGTTCGCTAAATCATTTCTTTGGTATTCATCAATACACTGTTTCTTCAACATCGCATATCGTTCTCGAAAATATTACATCCAGAAGATTTTCCGTAACAGAACTGTTATCTCATTCCTAAATCCATGCATGCGCATTCATTATGCTCAACCATAAACGATGGATTCAATACAATAAATATTTAATGAAAACAGATTAATCTCGTGAGGTAGCATCATAATGTGCGGATAATAGATTTCCAGATCGCGCTGTTTAACTTGCTCTTCTAAGTCGTTGTTTTAGCGTCTCGCAAATTCAGCCATTTCTTTACATTGGTATGGATTCAAAAAATCCGTGTTGTATGGATTCACCAATCGATACGTGTTTATTTTTCCACGCCATTAACTTGTAGGCGACCAAGGATCTATAACCATAGATACTGATTGAAGGTCCAATATGCTTTCATTTGTGTAAAGCTCGTTTACGGTTATTTATTCCTGACAAAAACTATATTAAAACATAGTGCAAACCAATACTGCACGGAAGATATATTTGCTGTTCAAACAAAATGGCCGCCTGACCGATTTCGATTGTTGACGGGGAAATTGTTATGTATGGATGACGTTTGAATGACGAATATGACGCCAAAATCTATAGATGCTGATTATTTTATAAATGTCTTTCCTTTGCTGACGAAGACACATTGTAATTAACTGTACGCTGATTCGTGTTTGACCAGCATGTCACGTAAATGGTGGGGTTATGAACATGTCTTGATACGTCATAAAGATTCAATAATTGAGAGATATGGGTGATTGAATTAGCATCCAGACTGCCCTGCTGTGTTATCAGTTCTACCTCGCAATTTAAAGTACATGCATGAGTTCCACAGAAGTTCTAAAATATAAAAATATACTTAACTGTATGTCAATGACAATTTCGCTCTCGATATATTCAGCTGCAGGTTAAAGGATAGGCTAATTGAACTTATTACTTTGGCAGCCATCAAAACATTCACATATCCATAATTTGTTCAGAATAAAGACAATTATTGTAGCACAAGTTGCATCGTGAGTCAAAATTTAACAAATTGGTGTCAGAAATGGAATACTAACTTCTAATTACAATACCCTCCTTCGGAAATAACAGACGCTGGACGCTGGACAGGCACAAGAAAGACACCTTTGAGCACAAATGTTATTTAGGAAAATAAACAACGCCTATGTAACCCAAAGTGAGTAATTTCACAGTGTCCACTTCCCCTGCGGGTGTTAAGTTATCAGTGAGCAATAGAGTACATCGACAAAACAGACAGATGTTTTATTGCGCGCCTGAAAGAACATGCTTCTTCCAAATCCGAGGTGTTTAACCATGTAAGCCAGTGCGACAATTTTAGTTACATTCGTCAAATGTTTGATTTAGCAAATGGCTCTTTTGACGATGACCCGATCTCTTTGTTGTCACTTATAGAATCAAACACTAAAATTATTGATACAGCAGCTCACTGGTCGCAAGTGTTATTCAAGGAAGCCTTAGCCATACGCCGGCACAAACCAATTTTAAACCAAGGTTTGAAAGCATCAAAGGATTTAAAATTATTTCGGTAATATCATTTATAGATTAACCAGTTTTCATAAATTAGACTGTGTATCGTTTCATAATTGTATATTGCTGTGCAAGTTACAACATTTGTAGATTCCCATCAATTCTGATGTGGATTGCCAAGCGAATTATACCTATATTATCTTAAGATGATAGTCCTTATCTGAACATGACATGTAGAAATATTGAATGTAGATATATACGCGCTATATTGCCATACTTTATTCATTGTGTATTGTTGTCATCAATTAGATTGTGTATTATATCACCTGTAATCACAACATTTGTATATTGCTATCTCTTAACATTTAATGTCTACAACAATTTTCTGAAAATGACATTTTAATATCTGTCCAATCTAACTGACATTACTGGCTTACCCATTCATATATGTGTATTGGCTAAGATCACATTATACCTTGTATATATACTGTACGTATAGAGCTGTTTGTAACTTTGTTCACTGCTGAAGATGCTACAACTAATAGCGAAATATACAGAATGAAATTGTCATCCCTACTGAGGAGTTGCTTTTCTTCTCTATTAAGTTAACAGCGTTTCCCGCATTTTTTGTCATGGAACGTACCGGTATATCATGATAACATTAGCCCAAAGAATCTGCTATGCTTTCATTGAGCACAGATGTTGCATCCGTACGGAACAATTACTAGCTGTACAGCAATATACATGTATCTATCACGTGGAAATGGAAATAACCAATCGACTATAAGCTTTCCACAAATTATATTTTTTTACATCAGAAATATGATGGCGTAGTCTGATGTGTCTGTCTCCCTCTGATTGCCTCTGGGGTATGATTAATATATAAAACAACATTCAAGGCTGGGTGAGCGTTTCATAAACTGTCCTGTGTCTATACGGAGAATATCGCAAGAATTAATCCCACCTTACATCGGCCTTGATCCAAGCTTGACATCCATTAAGCTGCCGTCGGTATGTTCGTTGCAGATGGATAATCACCAGTCCACCAGATGTTTTTTTCGTTTCGCATGAAACACAAATCTATTCATGCATGTTCATGTATGGGATTCAAAAATCATAAGAGGAATATTTGAAAGAAAGAATCCATCAATTAACATGTATCGACTGTGCTGGACGCGGAGTATAACGTCCAGTAAATGGTATATGCCACAGTTGACCAAATACCCCTCTACAAATATGAGTAGACGCAAAGTTTGTTCATGGTCTAGCCAAAATAACGGATTATAAATAACGACGGGTCATAAACTACGACATCTTTTGGCCATTCGTAATCCATAATCGGGAATATCTCTTCATTGAAGCATATACTCAGTGAATATAAGCTGTTAACGCACTCATGTAAAATACTTATTCTACACCAGTGAATCTGTATTGAATCGAGAAGCCCGGATGTACTGATCACCATGTTGGTAGCCCCAACTATACCTGCCGTGGCGGGTTCAGAGTCTGGGATGGTCGGAATTTGCCTATACAGGTAGCGCCATCTGTAACAATACATCTTGTGTGGAGAGGGTTATACATTGTAGTAAGTATGAACTATGTGTCATACAATGTTTGCCCCCCCCCCCCCCGAAAATTCTCCCATGATCAAGACGGTCAGACCCATAACTGTTTGCAGGATATACTTGATACGTTTCCGTCGCTCGCATGCTAATGAACATTTCAAATATTGCTTCCTGTGTCGAACGTCAAAATCTCATGAATGTGTATTGGAGTATCTGTATCAGAGAATATACTATAAATGCATTCTTAATCTTCTCTCACATCGACTTTAAATTTCTCGTGAGCATGTTTACAAATACTATAGGAAGGGCACCTTTCCATCAAACGACCGGGTTATTAAAAGTTTGAAGTCAAATACGTGATAATTCGCTGCGAAATAATACGCGCACGGATGTTAAAATATATTTCATTTCCTCATAGGATAATAGGCTTGTTTTAGACAGGAGTCCACTCATCAACTCAGTTTTCAGTTACGCCAGGGCGGCGAACATTGTGTTAGTTCAACTACTTAGCTCCCATTAACTAAATGTACTAACGGGATTCTACGAGATCAGAGTGTGTGCACAGGGGAACTGACTTCTATATCCTGTTAAAATTGCTGTGTAAATCTTCGGGGAAAGAGGTGCATTTACTTCTCCACGCGACGTAATCTGCTTACAAATCTGGTTTACTAAACAAAGCTGCTTTGGCGGTAGACATGAGGAAACGACTTAATACAATGTCTAAATATACTGAATCCTTGAAAGTTGAGTCTTCGGGATAAAACCTTGAGGGAGTTTGTTTATTCCTGAATGCGTGTAAAGGAGATGGTGAAATTGCGTTTTGTCTCGCGAGTTGTAGTAGATCAGACTACAGGGATACGTTTATTATCAGCCCTAAGTCATAGATTTGGATTCCTTCTATCATCTTATAACTTCTGATCCGCTTCCGGGTACATGAGTTACCAACCTTCCTAATATCTTGGCGGCAACATATGCAGTGCCTCGTTTTCGCACAAATGTGTATTGCAATATCTGCATCAGACGATACTCTCCTGCAAGCATACTACTAAAAAAATAGTCCCGTTCTGTTAACCCCCTTTAGGCAACCTCTGCCAGAGAAGTGAATTGTTTTCAATATTTTTTCCAGTGTCTGTTGCGACGAATAATTGAAGGCCAGTGGTAGGTGATTGGAGTATGATATGTGTTTGGTTTCGCTGTGAATTTGATTTTAACTCAAGGCCCAATATGATGTTGCTAAGAGGGACTATTTGGGTGCCTGTGCACCGCTTTCTGAAAGCAGAGAAAAATGCCAAAAATTGGGACGTCATTTGTACGAGCGCGTATAGCTAAAAATTTCGATGGGCGACCCCGTCAAGAAGTTTGTCAGGTGATAGCACTTGATTTAAAGTACTTCTTGCCGAAATATGGAAGTCTAAACTTAATTAGGGAATCGACGAGATGCAATTACGTTAACATTGCCGCCATTGTAAATCTTTTAGTGGTCCGAGCCCTATATAACGTTCACAGTCACTTCTCGCCGGACCTCAGCCAAGAACTGCATGTCTTAACGTCCACTGCAAACATTGGCGTACGATAATCGTCATTCATTAATTGATGTAAACTTCTTGGTAGACGGTTAAGTGCCAAATTTCGGATTTGCCGGACAGATATTTTCTGACAACATAACATGGTTTGACGCGATCGGATCTCTCTCATTGTCCAGTATAGTATGCACGACCTTGATATGATACTGAAGTTTTTATCACAAAAGCGGAAGTATGTAAATTATATATGAGCACTATCGGAAAACAATGTCGATAAATTGATATTTTCCCATACAGCTCAGTTCTTATTACTATGTGCAGTAATAAATCATAACGCAGCAAAGGTGTTTCACTCGCCGATAAGAGGAATATAGTTCATATCTGTCCAGATGAAAGAAAACCCCAGATTTTCGAGAGATAACGCCACTATGTCTCTCAATGTGACATCGTCATTCGCGTCATGTCGTTCTACACTAGAGGAACAAGCGACCGTCGTGAATATTCGTAATTATTTGAAATCATTTAAAGCCAGAGGAACATGAAGAACAACTCCAATAATTCAAGCTCTACCAGAAAATGTAAAAATAATCCAAGATGGTCGCTTTGTTGAAGTCACAGTGACGTCATTTTCATAAAAGTGATTTCTTGATCGACTTTTCGTTCAGATTTTCCAATTTTTTTATTAATGCATTTTTCCCTCAAACACTGCATGATAAATTAATAAATATTAATCTGATGTGAAATAAAATAGTTTTATGACCTTCCCAGGTCTGGCAGGTTTAAGTTTACCAATTCTTCTAAAAGATCTTGCTAATCCACCAAGAATTCAGTTTCTGTGCATCTTGGATGTTCATCATCAGTCGTTATACGTATACAATTGTAAACTATTATCAAAACATAATTTCCGGAGTCTATAGGCTCCGCGTCCAGAATGACTATGTTTTCCAGAAACCAGTTTAAACACTCCAGAAACATATTGCAATATCTCATACTCCCAAGAAACAACGAATATCATTCTAATATCATCCAAAGCATCTTCAAAATGGATTACATGATTGGGTCATTGATTGACAGACCGATATATCGTGACACTTCTAAACGAATATTAGAAGATCGAAATGTATGCTCTGATTGGTTCGTAGATGAAAATTAACACCTGGAATTTTGAAGACGTTACGTATCAGGTCTAATTTATCAAGGCTAGTTCTACGAGTGGGAGTAGAAACTGACTTTGGTGTGCCTATATAAATGTATGATAGCGTTATGAAACATTCTATAGACAATCCTTGCCAAGAATCATTTTCAAATAGCCGATAGTTCGGTTAATAATAATTATTATTTTTTATTTATTCGTGATAAACGACCCGTTCCTGTTTTTTTCTTGCTTCCGAGCAAGCTTATATGCTTGACAACGCATGGATACAGTCATGTTAAAGCTAACCATCTCATAATGCACAGCCTTTTGAACATGCCATACTGACCAACATAACTTCTTCATGTTCATTTTCGAAACATGATCAAAATCATTTATTTCAGAATCATGCAACGCGTTTGCTGATTTTGGTAAAGATATATCGACATGTATACATATACGAGTGTTCCAATAACCAACCTCCATTAAATATCCTTCCAGGAAGACTGTTCCGGAACTTATTTGGAACAACATACAGACTGTTAACGGACTGCGTCCGGATTATGATGTATCTACTTCTAATGAGACACAAAAGGCTGATTGAGAATTGACGTTATAATAAAGTTCACTTAAATTCTGAAGTCATGCACACAGATTAAAATCTCTGCATGGTCGAGCAAAACAGCGAATATTCTTTGGCATACGAGACATAAAGTTCCACATCTGAGTACACCGTTCAACAATGGCCAATTTAAATGCAGTTGTCCATCAGACACAATTTTGGCATATGGCATTGGACGTGAGGTATGTATATATTTAGTTTAGATAATCAGGCATTTTATCTCGAAACGTTTATAAATATTATCGTGTGAGGTCATATAATTCCAACACACTTCTGCGCACGTTCATTGTAAAATTGATAACATTTATGGAAACATATATAATCGTTTGTGTAATTTTAGTGTCGTCTAACCAAACACAGATGATGAAATTGCATTCCTAAATCATATGAGCAAACACGTAACTTGATAACTTGAATAATCGATTTTATTATTTATATAACAGTGAAATCCTTATATTTTCTTCACTCTTAAAAGTGATATTTTCATTGCAGTTAGATAACAATTTTGTTATCTAACTGCTGAGTACATGTGAACTCTGACCTGACAGTGACGTTGCCGGAACTACTTCTTTCACTACGGTATTTTCATTCCGAGAATGCTTGCCAACAATTCATAACCCTTCAAAACTTCGTCATGGAATGAATATATATACAGATGATTTCATATAAAATTCAATATATCTTTTATTTAAGTGTTAGCTAACATATCCACGCGGCGCTGGTACGATCTATAAAATACTCTGAGTGATCGGCCTCAATCGTCGGTCGATCTGTCTCAATATTTGGGCGAAGTTTTTTCCAATGGTCTTGGACGAATTTGGCCTTGAACGATATGACCTGATATCGTGATGTCAGGTCTATTTTTAGACTTTCGCAGTAAGTGAACTTTTAGGCTACTTCGACATAAAACAACAGTTGTTACGTCAACCAAGAATGCACAATTAATACTGGTATGAGTAGAAATAAAGTTACTAACCACCTTGGGTCCTTATAGACTTTCGCAAAGATGACGCAGCAAAGCGTGAAACCCGCAAACTGCGATGGGCTGGCTTTCTGCATGTTCAGTAGGAAAACGCTTCAGTTACGTTCGAGCCCAAAGATATACAAACAAGCTACAAGGGGATAGCTCTAAAGTTGATTTCTCATATGCTGCATAGCGGTTTCCACATACAGTTACCCAGACGGAGAGCTTGAAGTTACAGTTTGTCGTGTTTATCCGACCATGCGTGTTCGGCACAGTCGCGAGTCGAGTCAGCAGTGTTGTGTTTCTGTTGCCCGTTCTTCCGGTTTCACTTCGGGCAATTCAACTGAACCGAGATGTAGACAGCTATCAACAGGCCCACGTGTCACTGTCCTTCGTGAGAACTTGCCTTCCTTTCGCTGTCGGGTAAACTGAAAGTCTGTAAACTCTTCCAAATTCAAGAAGATTTTTTCTTCTCGCTTCGATCGCGATCTTTCGACTCAACCGCTTGATTGACAGTTGCACGTGACTTCAGACGGGACTCTTCCATTCCCATTGGCTAATGTCTTTGTATTTCTCCGCGGCATAAACAAAATAAAATCCGACCTAATTTGTGTTAAAAAATTACTTCAAAAGACAGTCCACGGTGTCTAATATTACAAAATTGATAAGAAAAATAATGTTCTATAAATAATAAATAGAATATTGCACTGTTGAGTTTGAATAGCATAAATATTTGTTCTCGTGAAAGGTGGAAGGATAACCCACTCGACGCTTCGCGTCTCGTGGGTTATCCTTCCACCTTTCACTCGAACAAATATTTATGCTATTCAACCTCAACAGTGCAATATCCTCTATATATATTAATATATTATTATATATAAAAAGGCTCTATTCTGTGCCCAGCATTTTGTAATGGAATTTTGACTGAGCAATTCCTCGCCACCTCGGGGGTAAATGACGATGTACCGGTAAAGGTAGTGAGAGAGACTCTGCACATCTGAAGGTTGAAAGTTCTCCAAAGAAAGAGACCTGGATATAGAAGTAGAACAATCCGTCCTCGGGTATAACCAGTCGGCCATTTCGGTCGAACACTTCATTGTATTCACAGGGGAAAACAACAAAAGATCCTAACTGATGTTTGAAAGTCCATTTCGTAAAACAATCAATTATTCTTTGAGTGTTAATTCAATTAATATTTACAAGTAAATAAAGACGACACATATCATGTTGGTTTTGTACAATGGAGTAATCAGAATTAATTGCTTGAATCCTCTGAACTAAAATATAGTAGGATAATATAATTGCATTTCATTCAAAACCTGTTGGGTATTTTTGACCCATCAATTTTGGGTACGTCACGTCTAGACCCAATACAATTCAATATTCAGCCGTCGACCATTAAAGGATTTCCGCGTTCATAATCCAAAAACCTATTCCAGCATCAGCACCAAAATAAAAAAAAGAAACACGCAACAATCATAGTATACATAAACAATAGGCTAGTTTCTTGCAAGAGATGTTTTGAGACAGGAAGCCTGACATGTCCATATTCACAATGCGTACGTGTTAATTTGATCATTTAAAATCCACTTTCAGACAGTTCATTATTCTCGTTAACTATTTGCACAGTTTTGCTGCTCCCTGGATTACGTGACATATTAATGCCTCAACTTACAGACGAGGCTTACATGTGTGAAAGATTGTCGAGAAAGTAGTTAGGTAGATCACCAGCTGGCATGTTTTCTGTGGCTTCTCTGGATGAAAGTTTCACAACGTTGGGTAACACCCAATCTTAATAAATTAATATCCTATCAATGCTCCCCAATTGTACATGTCGCTATGTAGGATCTTACGTATTCCAATTGAATTTGGGGTTCTGAGCGCCCATACCATGGATATTCAATAGAATTACGACATCATGGTCGCAGCTGGACTCATCCATTTGCCGTCGGGGAAGGGGGATAGGTTCACTGTGTCCATTTACCCCAATGTTTACACCAAAGATCAGTCCATATAGCTACCCCGTATTATGGTGCCACAATGTCGGGACCGCGGCAACATGAAAAGACACCCCGCCAGCGAGCCGGCTAATTCGGCTGAGCCAACCAAAACTTCTTTGTCATCAATGTTCCCTTCAAAGCACTATAAAGCGTTCTCGGGATTGGTTAACACTCGAGTTACTGCAGATCCTACAAGCGACATATCCGAATGGGGAGCAGATAAGATATAATTTTAATTAGATTGGGTAACACCTTGCCCTGTATCGGTCTATAGCCAGTAATTTATGAGAGAAATATGGGAACACACGAAAATAAATTCACACCAAACTATTTCAGTATGTGTCTATTATTTTCTTGCAGCTGAACCAAGTATACTTCCATATAGCTAAAGCACTTATTCTGATCGCTCCCGAAAATAGAATGAGACCATGTGAACTACTCATGATTTTCGTATCTCCTTCAAATGGCCATTGTCATGAGCTGTCATCATTATGTCGTCCCGTTCATCACTTCAATTACTCCGTTTGGCAAACTATCGGGCTATAGTGTGCCGCCTAACAATATAGCCAATTCAGATATGAGGGGACGAAATATACCAATTGAAATCGTAAAAAAGCAAACCATTTTCGCTAAATATTTTTTTGGTATTCATCAATACACTGTTTCTTCAACATCGCATATCGTTCTCGAAAACATTACGTTCAGAAGATTTTCCGTAGCAGAACTGTTCGATATCTCGTTTTCAAAGCCATGCATAAGCATTCATTAGGTTCAGCCATAAACGCTGAGTTCAATACAGCAAATATTTATTGAAAACAGATTAATGCCGTGAGGTAACGTCATAGTGTGCGGTTGATAGATCTCGAGATCGCGCTGTTTAACTTGCTCTTCCGAGTCTTTGTTTTAGCGTCTCTCGAATTCAGTCATTTCTTGACATTGGTATGGATTCCAAAACCCGCGTTGTATGGGTTCACCAATCGATATGTGTTCATTTTTCCACGCCATTAATTACTTTGATAACCATCAATTTATTTACTTATGCCTAATTTGTTCAGAATTAAGACCATTATGCAGCAAAAGTTACAAAAACTACAAATTAATGCCATAAGTGGGTTCAGCATCCAGTGAAAAGAACAATTCCCGACATCGGGAATAATGAGCCTGGATTTGTTGTCATTGAACGTACCGGTATATCACCATAACATTATAGCCAAAGCGTCTGCAATGCTTCCACTGAGCACAGCTGTTGCCGTGTCTGTCTCTCTCTGATTGCCTGGGGGTATGATTACTATATAAAGCAACATGCATAGATGGGTGGGTGTTTCACAAACTGTCTTGTGTGTATATAGGGAGAATGTTACAATATTAACTCCCACCGTAATTCTGTTTTGCTTCATTTCAAGTACATAATTTCTGTGCAGATATCTCATATATGCGATATTTGGTAGTCAAAATCGACATTCATTAGGCTTCCATCCCCAGGTTCCTTTCAGATGAACAATCACCAGGCCTTTTCATTTTCGCATGAAGCGTATTGATACATGGCTATAAAATGGAATCCAAAGGAATCCAAAGGCATATGACAGTTAATTGAAGGAAAGAAGCCATCAATTAACATGTATCGATTGTGCTGGAAAAGGAGCATACGGCCAGTCTACGGTATATCCTCCAGACAAATTATTTATGATCTCGCCAAAATAACGGGACTGTAAATACTGACGGATCGTTGGATACGACATCTTGTGTGGAGTAGTGTCATAGTAAGTAGCAAGCGTATCTGGTATTCAATATTCCACCGTCGTTCATAAAAGAATTTCCGCGTCGTATGACAGTTAGCACCAATTCCAACTGTGTATGAAATAAAAATGATAAAAAAGCAAACAACAAGATGGTCTCCTACAAGAGAGAAGCGGTCAACAGTTTTCAATGATTCCAGCGAAACATTATCCCATTGTCACGATTGTTGGACATATAACTTCTTATAGGATATACTTGATACATTCTCGTTACTCTCACGCTAATGAACATTTCAAATAACGCTTCATGTGTCAATAAAGTCAATATCTCGCAGATGTGTTGGAGTTTCTGCATCAGATGTTACTCTCTAATTGTCCGGCTCACACCTACTTTCAATATTTTCGTGAGCGCATTTACAAGTACTATAGAAAAGACCCCTTTCCATCAAACGACTGGATTTTTAAAAGCTTTGTAGTCAAATACGTGATAATTCGCTGCGAAATAATAGGCACGCGGATGTTAAAATATATTTCAGCCTAGAATAATTGGCTTCATTTAGACAGGTTTTCACTCACCAACTCGGTAGTTAGGCGGCGAACATTGTGTTAGCTCGAGTACTTAGCTATACCATTAACTAAATTTACTAACGGGACTCCACGAGATCAGACTGTGCGCACAAGGGAACTGACTTCTATATCCTGTTAAAATTGCTGTGTAAATCTTCGAGGAAAAAGGTATATTTACTTTCTCCACGCGGCGTAATTTGCTTATAGATCTGGTTTACTAAACAAAGCTGCTTTGGTGGGAGACAAGAGAAAATTACTTAACATAATGTCTAAACAGACTCCTTGAACGTTGAGCACAGTTCTTGAAGTAAGCCTTGGGGGAGTTTGTTTGTTCTTGAATGCATGTAAAGGAGATCGTGAAACTGGGGGTTTTCTTGTGAGTCGTAGTAGAAAATCAGACTACGTGAATAATTCCATTATGGTCACCAAGTCATAGAATTTTTCGTTCCTCCTATCATCTAATAACTTCTGATCCGCTTCCGGGTACACGGGGGACCAAACTGCCTATTACCTTGGTGACAACATAGGCAACGTCTCAAGTTCGCGCAAATTGAATATTTGCATCAGAGAATACGGTCCTACAAGCACATATATAACGTCTGCAGTCACTTCTCGTTTAAAGCCAGCTGAATATGAACAAGAACTTCAGTGATCCTATACTACTAATTAACAGGACCATTAACATGAGATATTTCCAGTACAAGTATAGATTAAATTGCCATGCAGGCAAACCAGACAGCCTTGTCAGTCAAACAAAACCTTTGTCAGAAAATGTTTTACTAATTCTTCTAAATCTTGCCAATCCATCAAGAATTCAATTTCCATGCTGTGCATTATAAGATATTAAACTATTATCAAGGCATAATTTCCAGAATCTGTAGGTTCAGAATGTACATAATCTACAATCCAGAATGGCCATCAACCAGTATGAGCACTCCAGCAACATATTGCAATCACTCTCAAGTATAGTCTCCCAGAAACAATGAATACCATTCATTATCACCATCTCAATCATCTTCGTCCACCAAGTCAATTTCTAAGCTCAGACTCCACAATATCCTTGGTATATTAACCCACCATTATTCTCCAAAGGAAGGTTGTGAGTGTGTAAATATACTTGATAAATATTGATCAGATCTAATATACCAAGGCTAGTTGGAAGAGTGAGTGAAGAAACTGACTTGGGTTTTCTTACAGGAAGGAAGAGACGTACAATATAAGACTGTACCAGAAACATTAAAAGCCTTTCTCAGAATCCATATAGACATCCAGATATCATCTTCAAATAGGTCATTCGCCGGGGGAGGGGGTATCAACGGCTCTATAATGTGTTGTTTTGCTGCGTGACGCTTTGTTCGACCGAGCAAGCTTATTTCGCAACGCATGGAGACAGCCGCGTTAAAGATAATCATCTCTTTACAGGTATTTCATCATGTCAGATAATTTTGAGTACTGATCAACTTAAATACACTGCTTACATGCTCATTTCCGAAACAGGATCAGAATTCAATTTCATTTATTCCCGAATCATGCAACACATTTTCGACAATTGGATATACGAGTGTTCCAATGTCGACTGTCCTTCCAGAGTTTTAATCCGGCTTTTGATTTATCTACTTCTAATGAGACAAGAAAGGCTGATAAGAAATTGACGTTACAATAAAGTTCAATTAAATTCTAGAGTCACACAGAATATGCCTGATCATGACCGAGCAAACAGCGAATATTCTTTGCCATTCGCGTATAAAGTTCCATATCTGAGTATAGCGTTCAACAATGGTCAATTTAAATGCAGTTGTCTATTAATCAAAATTTTAGAGTATGAAATTGGACATCAGGTTGCCTATATTTAGTTTAGATACTCAGCCATTTTGTCTCAAAACCATTATGAATATTATCATTTGAGGTCGTATAAATCCAGCACAATTCTAACCGCGTTTATTGTAACATTGGTAATATTCATAAAAATAGGAATTTATAACCGTCTGCATGTGTAATTTTATTGTCGTTGGATCAAAGGTTGATGGTGAAATTTCATACCTGCATCCTACGAGTAACCAAGTTACTTGTACAATAATCGATAATATATGAAGCCAAAACTAAACGATTTTTCAACCCCCCAAAAAGATACGGCTTCATTTTATTTCTCTGCTATTTAACCTATTCCTTTTTTTTAAGACGAAATCTAATACAGAGATTTTCCATGCTCAAACAGTTCGTGCTGTAGCATAATCGGGAGATTTCTTCCATAAACTAACTTGCTTTTTCTTGAACTTTCCATTACTGTCCCGCAGAAAAACCAGGACTGCTAAAAAACAGACACCCAAACAAACCTGAAAAAGTTCACGCTAAAGATTTTAGCTGCTGATCCGATCAAGGTGATATTTCTCTGATTACACCTTTACAAAATATATTAACTCAATTCAACTTCATTAAAGCATTCTAAACCAAGACATGTGACATACGCTTTCTGAAATCATTGGTAATTGTTATCGTTGTTCAACATGTAGAAACAGGCCACATTCAGTCTATATTCGTTATATTTGTTGTATAGAATGACTTTCTTGTCGAAAAGAGACGGCTAATGCGTTCACAACACAAAGGAATTACATTTATTGAAAGTCTTATTGTGACAAAATGAATTCGTTTAAACCTGCTCTTCCCCAACAAGCCCGACACGTCCTGGTTGCAATTGTATAAATGCCATGTTACATATAGTTGTAGACATGTTCTGCTCGTGGAAATCAAAGGAAAACGGTCATTATTAGTCATGGACTCATTCACACTGCACATCCACCCAGTGAAGGGTGCAGTCCATAGATACAGGAACTTGAAGATACGATAATGATAACGGGGCAAAAATATGTATATGGGTGCATATATATAAATATTTCTTGGTCCTTCAACGAAACTCTGGTAACACTGTCATACACAGTCTACGTGGGATATATTACTAGTTTATTGATATCAATATTCGGCACGTTATTAAATTCCTTAGCCGAAAGGTCACTTATAAAAGTCAACACATCTTCTCGCATAAGCTATATATATCAGATAAAATTAATCTTTATGAATTTAAGTCAATAAAGTTTGAAATAATCAACTTTAAAACTTCAGTCCGACAATCTTGTCGGTTATTTATGTATAGTCATGTACGTAATAACATAACAGAGAAAGATTCAAGAAACTTTGGAGTGAAGGCACCTTATTGTATAGCCTTCTCCAACTGGTTTCTGTATCAATGTTCGGTGAATGGAATCTAATCACGAGAAAAATATTTGAACAACCTGGATGACCAAACGTCCGTAAGACAGTGTTAGAATTTTATATATAGATCATCATATCTTGGTGACATCACTGAAACTCTTGATCGCATCTTGTGTTTTTATTATTTTTATTTCATTCACCTTTTGGAATTTGTTCTAACCTATACAAAATGTTTTTCGGTTATTGACTCGGAAATCCTTTTTATTACGGCTGAATATTGGATGTCGAATCTGACTCTTGCTATTTGAGAGGGTTTCATCCATAATTATCAGTGCAAAAAAGAGGT